>PVJS01000685.1:0-91055 GCA_004027185.1 Glis glis | reverse complement strand
ACTCAAGGCTTGGTTCTCACATCATCTCTAAGGCTGGAGATAGTCAGCAGGGGGAGAAGGAACCATATAATCCCCAAGGCTACACCCCCAAGCACCCTTCCTTAGTCACCAAGCCCCCACTTCCAACATTGCTACCTTGTTTCCTTGAGAGCTAGGGGTATATTCTAAACCCAAACCATTACAGAGTCTACAGTATTGGTGATAATCATGAGTTTGTGCATTTCAACACAGCTTCTTATCCATCAGACTTAACTGTTTCCATAAACAATACCACAAGACTGAAAGGCAAACATATTGAATAAAGGACAAAGCTAGATATAAACATCTAACACAGGATTTCTAAGTGTACATTTTGTTGCTTGAGTTGTCAATAAGGTGTTTACGTAATTAAAGATGAAATTGCCATTTAGAACAAAGTAAACCAAAGTGTATATTTTTGTCATTTCAGTCTCCATATTGTAGCCATAGTGATTTTTGGATAGCACATGTTCAATTATGTCGCCATCCTGCTTAAAAGATTTAAATGGCTCCCGTAAGCCTGGCACCTGAGAAACTTTGTAATCTGGTACCTGCCGGCCTATTACATGGGCCCCCATCATATAACTACACCTGATCTGTGAAGCCTTTCTTGACAGCCACTCCTCCACAAACACACACATCATCAGGCCTCCGTCCTCTAACCTTCTGGAGGACTGAGTACATAGCTCTTGCAGTAAATCTTATGTTGTATTATAATAGCTATTTAAACATCAGTCTCTCAACAAGACTTTTGCTAAACTTCTACTGACAGCAAGAACTGCATTTTAATTTTTATGCCCCTAGCATTTGGCATAAAGCCTAGCATAAGGGAGGCACTTGGTAAATAAATAAAGACTTTGCATGGGTCTAAAATGTTAAATCTGTGCATGAACCAGAAAGATCAGCCCAGGAAAATACAGCAATTATCTAAACTCTAGGCTCCAGGTCCCAGAGCCTTTCTCTGCCCACACAAGGACCCAAATCCTTGAATTCTGAGAATAAATCTCTGCCACTTCTAAACTTCTAGTGTTGTCCCCATTATAGAAGACATACTGTATCTTCAAAACAGAATGCCCTATCTGTTGCCACTATCTCTGACAGTCACTAAAACTCTCATTTGAGACCCCAAGAGTTGATAGTGGATGGAAACCCTCAACTTTAATCTTCAGCTTTAAGGCTCAACTTTCAGCTTCGAGACTTAAAGCTGCAAAACAAACTGTGTGTAATATGCAGTTTGGAAGCAGCTGACCCCATATTTGTTGTCTTGTGATGACTCCTCCTGGACTCAGTCCACAAGAATCATGATAATCAGTTACTCATCTGCGACACACCACCCTCCTTCTGACTCCCCTCCCAGCCCAGCTACCACTTCACAGCCTCTTGCACGGGCATTTCAGAATATTTACCTTTCTCAGCAGAGCTCTTCTCTTTGCCCTTGGTATTTTATTTTTGCTAAGTCCTTTAGCTGGAAGTACTTGGCCCAGGGTAGCTGGAACAAGCCGTCAGTATCTACACCAATTCCCTCCCTGGAGCCTCAGTGCCGAAGAGTCAGAACACTTTGAGTCAATCACACAATGTTGGAGATTGTTTGGTTGTGCATGATCATCTCTGTCAATTGTCATGTCTCTGAGCCCAAAAGATAGATATAGACATATATAGAAAGAGATATAGATATATCCAGTTTTAAAGTGAATTTGAGCAATGGATGGGTATGACAGAATGATAACTGTCCCCAGTAAGTACCCCGCTCTTTAAAGTCTGCCTTGAGAAATCTATTAACAGCTCCCTATTGCTAATTCTGAGATGTCTGGGGCCCCTCCTTCTCTGTAAGCATTTGTAATGTCCTTTTGAGATGACCAATGGAAACTTCATCTTTGTAGGACTTCTATGAGGATTAATTCCTATAATATAAATAAAGCTCTTGGCACAAACCATGCACATTACAAATAATCAATAAATGGGGTCTATTTTTATAATTGGATTTTTGAGGCTGTCTTGGTTTCTTAGGGAGGCCATATAACAAGTATGGTAACTGGCTTAAAACAACAGAAATGAGCCAGACGTTGGTGGTGCATGCCTGTAATCCCAGCACTTGGGAGGCTGAGACAGGAGAATTGTAGATTCGAGACCAACCTCAGCAATTTAGTGAGAGGCTCAGCAATGTAACTAGACTCTGTTTCAAAAATAAAAAATCAAATAGGGCTAGGGGTGTAGCTCAGAGGTAGACTGCCTCTGGGTTCAAGCCCTAGTACCAAAAATAATTAATTAATTAATTAATCAACCAGAAATGTAAGGTGTCAGTTCTGAACATCAGAAGTCCAAAGTGTTGACAGGACCATTCTTTTTCTTTTTTTTTTTTTTGCAGTACCAGGGATTTAACCCAGGGGCGTTCTACCTCCGCACTATACCCCCGGCCCTATTTTTTTATACTTTATTTTGAAACCGGGTCTCACGAAATTGCGGAGAGCCTCACTAGGTAGAGAGAGAGAGACAGAGAGAGAGAGAGAGAGAGCTGAGGCTGGCCTTGAACCCCAATCCTCCGGTCTCTGCCTCCCAAAGTACTGGGATTACAAGCCTGTGCCACCACGCCCAGCAGGACCATTCTTTTTCTGATCGCTCCAGAGAATCCTCCTGGCCTCTTCTAGTTTCTGGTAGTTTCTAACAAGCCTGGCATTCCTTGGTATAGAGATGCGTCATTCAGTCATCTGACCATCTTCTCCCTGTGTGTCTTCACGTTCATCTTCCCTTTGTGTGTGTCTGTCTCTGTGTCCAGGTTTCAACGCTTTGTAAGGACACTAGTCATACTGGATTAGAGCCTAATGACTTCATTTCAACTTTATTACCTCTATAAATATTGTACTCCCAAATAAGGTCACTCTCTTAGGAACTAGGAGTTAGGACTTCAACACAGTTCAGTCCATAACAGTGGCGCAGCAACTTGTTGTAGTGAAAAATATAGAGTGGTATTTTGTTTCTCAAACAGCTGACACAATTTTGTTTGGTTAACCTCCCTTTTCTTGCTGAGGAGCATGATTTCCTAATATTGTGGTCTAGTGTTAAAATTTTTCAGTCTCCACCGGTTATTAAAATAGTGTAGATGAGTTCCCTTCTCGGACTCTTACTGTCCCCAACCTCAACTTGTTGGAGTGGGAAGGCAGTGGTGTGCTAGTAAATGCAGCTCTCAGGGGAAGAAGAAATCAAAAGGCCCAGATGTGTAGTACTTTCTGATTCCCACCGTGTATTATGAGCTATATTGAGTAACCCCACCACAGCTGACTCAAGGTACCAACATACAATTGGCAAGATTCCTGAAATTTCATATTTTGTCTTATGAATGAGTAGAAACTGCTCCCAGCCTATCACTGAAGGCAAGATCTGCTTTCTCAGGACTTCCTTCTCCCTTTCTCCTCTCCAATTCTCCAACCTGTGTCTACCACCAAAACTTCTGGCAATGGGTGAAGGAAAGGAGCAATGCAGAGACTAATTTGAGAAACCACAGCTGCTGATAACAACTCTGGTATCCCCTTTCTGGTGGTCGTTGCTGCTTATCCTCCAACAATATGGCAGCACCCTCGGTCTCCCACGTGCAACAGGTGCCCTAGTGCTGGACTTCATTGGTCCAATGGAGGGTCGCCAGGGGGCTTCCTCTGCACAGACTCTGATGTTGAAATCCAGCTTCAATTTGTCCTCTTGTATCCTCTCCTTGGCCTTTTCCTTAGAAAATTCAACCTACAGGCTTTCTGCAAGTGAGCTGGGCTCACCTACTGTCCAGCCCTTTGGGGAGCCATCTGCAAGAAGACTTTTGTTCATCCATCTTTTTCACCATCTACCTAATGGAGGGAAACACAACTATTTTTGCCAATGGAGTGATGGAAAGTGCAGGTGTCTCCCGGGTACTTCCTTTCCTATTTAAGCCATTATTTTCCTATCTACTTTCCTATCTATTTTCCTATCACTTTCTCCTTCACCAGTTAGTACCTGATGCTCCAAAAGTAGACAACTTTAAAACACGAGATCATTGTTAGCACCTAACGAGTGATAAGAGAAGAGCTGGTTTTTGCATCTGCAAATGTACAGGCAAGAGAGAGCAAGTCCAAAGTCCTGTCCCCATGAAAAGAAGAGTAGGAAGGAATAGTTTCTACAACATGAATTCTGCATTCTCCTCAAACACCTCATCTTCCTCTCTCCTGGTCTCCTTTTAATATTATTCACTACAAAGATCATGAAGCTAGGGAATGGGGGTGTGTAGATCAGTGGTGGAGCACTTGTCTGGCACATGCAAGGCCCTGGGTTCTATCCCCAGCACCATAAAAAAAAAAAAAAAGAAGGAGGAGGAGGAGGAGGAGAAGGAAGGAAGGGAAACTGTGAAAGTAGTTTGACCTTTCTATCAGGAAGAAGTGAAGGATCTGGAATCTCATGGCCTAAAACTAAGCCCTTGGCCTTGGAAAACTCAGTAACATTATTATCAGGACTCTGTGTCCTCTGTATACGCCACTATTCGGCAACTTCTGGGAACAGAAAACATAGTAATAATAGTAGATAACCATGAAACAGAGAACAATCAGCTCTTCACAATGTTCTGTTACATTATTATTCTAGAAATGGAGAAAAAAGTAGTTTTTAACCCAAACTGACCATAATCAAAGCTACCTTCAAGGTGAAGGCAGAGGGCAGGACATAATTCATGTCACGAGGAAAATAAATCTCTATACGTCCCTTTCACACGCTGAGACTGGTTGGCAGGAGGGGTGAGACCCAGAGTAAATGTTTTACCAGAACAAAAATACGTTAATTTGCCTTTGGGTATATGAGAAGATCCCCGGAGCAGAGATTAAAGATGGGGACTATATCCATTTCCGTGGGGGCCTCTGCAGAAGTAAAAGAAGGAGAAGAGAGAATAGGAAGGCCACACTGTAGTGGCTGAAGAGTTGCTTTTTGTTTCCACTTAAGATGTGTGCTCTGCTAGGACATAAACCCCCATCTGTGTGTTCTCAAGTGCACAGTGAAGACTGTTAACATATAAGTGCCCCATGAGGGTATTCTTTTGTATGATTCAGAGGAAAGGGGATGGGAATGGCATTTTGTTCACCATGGGGCAGAGAGAAAGGAACTTGCTTGGGAGATGAGAGGCTGGGGATGTGCGGCAAGTGCTCCCACCAGCAGGAACCGGAGCCAGCCCTGAGTTGACATTAATCCCTGGGGAGATGTAGACATTTCAGAGAAGACAAGGAACAGAGGGTCTGCGCTGACATCTGGGTTCTATTATTAAGACTGTTGTTATTCGCCATTAGGAAACTAAAGAGAACACACACAATGCAGCTCCTGGTGACATCAAAGGCATGGCGGTCCTTATGTGTGGCTGAGGAACTTGGGAGTTAGCATTGCCGTCCTTTCTATAGGTCCCCAAGAGGTGCCAACTTTTATTCATACTCAGGGCTGCGCAGTGAGAAGTCTGGAAAATGCTTCCGTGTCCTGGGGCTGCAGTCTCCTCATGACAGTTGCTACAAATGGCTCTACCATCTTCAACCTTAATCCAATAGAACAGCAGGTGCCTGAAGGTGGCTCTTCCTTTTCCAGAAACTGAAATCTGTCACAGAGCACTGTGACTCCACAGAGTTTGGTAGATGGGAGCCAAGCTGCAGTCCTGTGAGGAACGCGGTCCCGTGTCTCGCTGACCCGCTTGGCAAGAGTTCTTTTCCTGCCCTGTAGGAACAGCACTTACATCGCTCCTTCCTCCCTGTGCTAAAGAAATCTCAGTGGTTAGAACTCTGGACCATTACCCATGGAAAATGTGCTTCTCTTAAAAGGCAGCATTAGAAAGTCCTTGGTAATAAGCATTTCTTATTAGGAATTCTAGATCTCGTCTGAGACTCCCACATGGAGGTTTCTTGGTAATTGCCCCAGCTTTGTGATGGTGGCAGCAAAGCCCTGAGCAGGCTGTGTTTCCATTAGTGAAATTCAAATCTGCAAATATTTACCGGCTCTCTTGGTGGCCAATGCACCTTCTACACCCTCGCAGATGAAGTAGGAACCCGAGGTCTTCATGACACGTACTTGCAAGCTGCTGTCAGTCAAGTATCTCACTTGTTTTCAGAGACCACAGGGATTTTGCTTGTTTACCTTGCTTTTTTCTTTGGTTGTGTGTTTTCTTCAAAACAGAATGAAGACCTTTCACATTTGAATGCCACAAAGGAGGTCTATTGATACACAACTCTAAATGATTTTAAGATGTCCAAAGAAACTACATTAAATACCGATTACACTCAATTTCCAGAAAGGATGGTGTTATAGTTAGATATAAAATGTCCCTTATAGAGCTCACTTAATGTTTGGAGATGATGTAATTGAGTCATGAGGTTTGTAATCCCAGAAATGAATAAATTCATTGTAATGGACTTACCTGGGTGGTACCTGGTGGGCCTATAGTGTGTGGTGGAAGGTGGGTCCCTGGGGGTGCAGCTTTGGGGATTAAAGGGTTCCTCCTCCCTCTTCTCCTTCCCTCCTTCCCTCTCTTGCTTCCAGCCTCCGTGATGTAAAGAGCACAGCACATGTGCTCTCCCTCCGCCTCCCACCGCCATGCCCTGAGATCCGCGGTCCCCGGCCTCACGTGGACTTAGCCTGAAACCATAAGAAAATAAATCTTCTTTCTTCTAAGTTATGTGGTCAGATGTTTAGATTATGGCTGCAAGAATGCTAATGGATACAGACGGTGTGTACAATTCCTTAACAGGTATGCTTTGGTGTAGAACTGTGCTACATGCCTTTGACTACTTTCTGCTTGAATACAAAGCAAGAAAAAGTAGCCCCTGTTGTTAAGGACACATCTTGCGGTAGACTTTAGATCTTTCACCAAATATTTCCCACTCCTCTTTTCCGGGCACATGACTGTGTAGGGGGGCGGAGAGAGTGACCTCTTTCCTGCCCAATTATAAAAGGTCATGGCTGACACGTCTATACCAAAAGACAGGCTAACAAGAGAAAAATATAACCAATTTAACAAATTAATCATAGTTTTGTATGATACGGGAACCTTCAGATTGACAACCAAAAGACACAAAATATACTATCCATTTTTATGCGTAGATTGGATGAGGCATGACCATCCATGTTGAAATATGATGGGGAAAAAGGGTATGAGCCAATGGTAACAGACCGAAGGGTGATCCAGTTGCCTGTCACTCAGATTCTTCTTGGCTCTCTGTCCAGCGTCCCTTCCTCCCAGGTTTGGGCTGGAACCCCTTCTGCAGTGCAGTCTTATGATCGATCTACTATCAGACAAGGTAGGACTGAGAATTTCTTCACGACCAACTCTAAGACAGAAAGGTGGAGGGGGAGATTAGGGTAATATTTTTAAGTTTTATGGTTTACTTTGAGGAAAAAGGGGTTTGAATTTCTCTCGTCTGCCTTGGGAAAGAATTCTAGTTTCTGTGGCTTGCCTTGGGGTTTGGAGAAGAAGGGAAGCAGGAGGGAGAAGGATGGAAAAGGGCCCAGAGAAACCCTTTGGGGTGTTGCTTTCTAAACTCCAACAGTGGGGCAGTACATGGCCTTGTGTAGGGAGAGTCAATGGGACTAGTTCCAGTGGAGTTGAGTGGAAACAAGGACGCATCACTTTAAGCCTGGAGCATGGGTTACTCATGAAAACCCTTCTGTGGCCAGTGTTCCCTCTGCCCTGGTGACTAACCCCTTTTCTAATTGTGTGTGCTCCATCAAAATGGGTCCTGGAGGGAAGGGGACACATACATTGTGAGGAGGGGGAGAAGGAACTGGGGGTTTGTCCCTCTCCTCCACACATTGTAGCATGCCCCCAAATCATTTCAGATCTCCCCAACATTCCAGGGAAAGGGAAATGAAAATGTGATAGAACATGAAATAGACGTGATAGCCCATAAGATCAGCAACATAAACTGTGGAACATGGTCATAGTTTGAGTTTTCTATCACAGAGTTAAAAAGTCACATTTCTCTGAACATGGTGGCATATGCCTACAATCCCAGTGCCTGGGAAGCTGATAGGAGAATCGCAGCTTTGAGGCCAGCCTCAGCAACTTAGAAAGATTCTCAGCAACCTAGCAAGATGCTGCTTTAAAATAAAAAAAGAAAAGGTCTGGTGGTATCGCTTGGAGGTAGAATGAATGTTCCTGGGTTCAATCCCCAGTACCAAAATAATACATACATACATACATACCCCACTATGGTAGTGAGGGAGTAAAAGCCATGTCATCTCAGAATATGATGATTTGACATATTGATTATTTCTTAACAAAGGCCCTTGAGAAACAACAGACACAAAGAGTTATATGACCTGTTCTTTTCTACCTGTAGCAAGTCATAAAATACCTTTGATAAAGGTACCCTCCCCATGCCAGGAGAAGATGGCCCTATCACCAGAGTGAGCACTGACCCTGCAGTGGATCAGTACAAATAAACCTACCGAACAAACCCTCACCTTCCGCTAGTTTTGCACCCCCGCCCCGTATACATCTCCTTATGAATTTCCCACAATATTCTGCACCTAGTCCAAATTCCCCTGTCTTCTCATTTCTTCACAAATTCATTGTTTTGTCTACTAGGTATAAAAGCTTTCTGCTTTGGCCATTTTTTCAGATCTCTTGTGAGGCGTCCCCATAGACATGTAACAACTAATAAAACTTGTGTTTTTCACCTGTTAACCTATCTTAAATCAACTTAATTCTTAGGCCCAGCAGAAGACTCCAAAGGGATAGAAGAGAACTTATCCTTCTCCCCAACCATAGAAATAAAACACAAAGAAAAATGGTGAATATACCCTCGTGCTCCTCCCCCCACCACAGCATGCAGTGCTGGGTCCTCCCCCACCATCACCATTTCAGAAGCAAGGCCATAGGGAGGAGCGACAGAGAAGACAGTGACTGAGGTTTCACCTGCCACCCAGCAGGTGACCAGATACCCAGCTAGAGATGAGCGATTGGTCTTCACTGGCCAGTCAGCTCCAAGATGCAAATCAGCCTCTGAGAAGCCCAGCTACACACCAGTTCCTGTTTTTCTCTGATGCTAGCATTGGGTGGAGATCTCTAACTTCCTTTTTCCGGGTATCCTTTCAATAAACCCCTCTCAGTTATAGTGACATGAATGTTGTTCTTTTCTTCTAACGCTGAACACTAATATGCAATTTTTCCAACTAACTCTTACAAAAAGAGAGTCTACTTCCTCCCAAATAATTTTACTTGTATTTTTCAAGTGTAAGAAAAATGAATCTTTTCTCCTAGAGCAACATTGTTTAAACAACCCTGAACCTAATCTGCCAGATAATAGTCGTTACATCACTTGTTTCCACCAGATGGCGCTGCTGTTGGTTCACACACCCAGTACCCTGTGAAATTGGCTCTAATTACCGAACAAACATCAAGAATTGCTTACAAAGGTAACTGCTTCTCCCTTTTCCTGAGAAGTCACCACTGTTTTAACAACTGCCGTTTCCCTAGCTAGATATTTAACAACTGTCTCTGAGGGTTCGTCAGGTGTAAGGCACTGGGCTAAGCCCTTAGGGGCAGCATGGTGTTTGTTTGTTTGTTTGTTTGTTTGTTTGTTTGTTTGTTTGTTTGCAGTAGGGGGGAATTGAACCCAGGGGCATTCTACTTCCGAGCTACACTCCCGGCCCTATTTTTTTTATGCTTTATTTTGAAACAGGGTCTCACGAAGTTGCGGAGGGCCTCACTAAGTAGCAAAGATGGCCATTTTAGCAAATAATCACACAAATACAGAATCCCAACTCTGATTACTGTTTCAGAAGGGAATAAAGGTACCTGCCTTCTAATGCCACACATGACCAAGCCAGAAGGGTGTGATCCAGAGGAGAGGTAGGAGTTGAGCCAGAGAAGGAGGGATGGGAAGCAGCCTCCAGGCAGGAGGAGGAGCAGGTAGGAAGACAGCAGGTCTGGAGGATTATCTAAGGCACTTAGGAAGGGCCAAGAAAAAGAGTAGCCAGAGCTCTGAAACTGAGAACACACCTGAGTGATTCCATGGATAAGTTCCTGGCTTCAATGATCTCCAAACTGTATCTCTTATCAATATCTCCCCTAAGCATGCTGCACTGAATTTGTGATCCCTGAGCTGTCTACTGAATGTGACTGAATGACACAACCTATATATTCAGTTGCAAAATTAAAAAAGCTGAAAGTCCTGGAGTCCTCCTCCACCTTTAGCTCCAGAGACCATCTACTACCAACTTCTGTTGATTTTATCCATCAAATCTGACCTTTTTTCTCTAGATCAGCGATTCTCCAAGAGTGGTCTCCAAACTAGTAGTATTAGCACCCATAGCACGGAATTTATAGATGCAACTCCTTAGGTTTTAGCCAAGAATTACTGAATTGGGTGCCCAGTAATCTGCATTTTAACAAGCCCTCGGGGGATTGCAAAATCTACTGTGTTTAAGAACCACCGCCTTAGAGCCTTGTTGGCTTCTTATCTGGGCTACTGCAGTAGACTGGTAATTATTCTTCTCCACAACCACCAAGCTTCCTCAGGGTGAATCGCACACTTTATAACCTACTGGGATCCACCCTAAACCAATTAAATCCAGATCTCTATGGGTGGGGCTCAGGCTTTGGTATTTAAAAAGCTTCCCTTGAAAGGCCAGGCTGACCACCACTACTGGTTGCTAATCCATTCTACCCCACAGCCAGACTGACTTTTATTTTTAATGTAAATTTGGCCTTGCAATTCCCTTATTTTAAACCATCCTTGTAAAGCCCACATTTCTGTTTACCCACAAGGCAAAGCCATGCACTGCTCAGCTCTCCCATCTCAGGGACCCTCCTTCAGCCCACGAGGCCTCTTGCTTCCTCCTGTGTTAATTTCACTCAGTTGCTTGTTCTCCAGGGCTAAAGCACTGTCTTCCCTTTTTGTCTAGTAATCCTCATTCAGTCGGTCCATTTCAGTTTCATCTTCCCTCCCCAGGGAAGCCTTGGCCCGCCTTCCCTTTCTCCCTATAGTGAGTTGGGGATGAACCCTGAGTCCCAGTTTACTCAAGAAGTCCTGATTTATGCCGGAGGCTCCCGCACTATTAACAGCACCCCTGTCACTCTCAAAACTGACCTATTTTGGACAAATTATATAGCGCTCTCTGCTGTTATGTGTTCTCACACACATTCTTAGATCTCTCTCTCCCATCTGTGCCCCATCATGGTGAGGATCTTACATTTTTATGTGATTGTTTGATCTGTGTCCATCTTCCTCGCTGGACTGCAAACTGCAAGCGTCTGGCACACGGGAAGAACTCAACAAGTATTTGTTGAATGACTGAACAATCTTTTGAGGTGGGCACTAATTAGTGTTCCCATTTTACAGGAAGGGAAACTTGAGTCTAGGGAGTTTGAAGTATCTCGCCAAGATCACACAGCTAACAGATGGTGTGGCTGAGATGTGAGTCTAGTTCTGGCATTTTCCAAGAACATAACCACCAGGCTGTGCTTGAAGGGAGATCTTTTGCAGCCTGACTCAGTGACTGAGATTCTGCAATTGCCCAGGACTGGGCTTTGCTTATTAGAACTGAACTCAGCTTGAAAGCTACACAGTTATTTCCTTTCCATTGAAATTGCAATCTGCTCCAAGGAAATGAAGCTTGTGGCTCTCAGAGTACAAAGGGCAAGTGTGTGGGAGAAGGCAGAGATCAAACGGTCAAGTACACTTGTTACAGAATTTTTCATGAGCTGAATTGAAATGCTATCATTTGAATCCAGGCTTCTCCCTTGGATTTAAAAGACTCAGAACAAAGAGTGAGGGGAAAGGCATCTGTCAGTGAGTAATCAGGAGACAGATGGAATGGTTTGGGCCTGGGGACAAGGAGGAGAGGCAGCCGAGGGCTGGGACAGAGGTCACAGGAGAAGAAACCCTGCTGCAGCAGCTTAGCTGCTGCTTCCCCCTCGACCCAAACATGGGATTCCCTGTAGCTTATCAGTGCGTCCCTTCAGCCCTTACCAGCTGCCCTTCCTCTCTCTGTATGACTGTGAGTCATAACTTCATGAGGTCACTGCATCTCTGACCTTCAGTCTCCCCATCTGCAACTTACATAATCTTTAAAGATTTCCTTCCCTCTAAAACCCTATGGTCCTATGACCCACATAATTCCATGAGGATTGGCTTGAGAAAGATGGGACCACACATGGCTATTGGTAGGAATTTCCTTCTCAAAATCAGAGAAAGGATGGTCCATTTATTCTACTGCTCAACCCTTACTGCTTCTGACTCTCGATAAAGTGCTTCAGGTCAAGTCCAGCATTCTTTGAAGTCCAAACTGAACCATGAAGTTCAAAGCAAAATGAATCTAAGACAGAATTAATGCCCCTCATGTACTGTCTCAAACAGGCGTAAACTAGGCTATTATTACCCAAAAAAGCCCTACATTTGACAGAAAAAAAATTGGTGGTGGTATTTTTAATTTTTTAATAGCTTCATTTGTTTGCATTGGAATTAATCATGTATATTTTAGGCAGTTAAATCAGAATAAACCCAGACTGCAGTTCACATTGTGTGAAACACAACGCATTCAATATACATTTTGTAATTGGATCAAAACATTTTCTAAGATTCATGTCAGCACTAGGAATGAGGCAGGGCCAGCTAGAGCACTGGCACGTCCCTGTGCCCTGGCCCGGGCTGTTTATTTTGTCTAGAATGCTTTCTCCCCTAAATCCCTCCTAAAGGAGCCCTGCCTTTCTTCAACCTTGTCACCTGCCTGGGAAGCAGTTTCAAAACGTGGCCCCCAGAGTGTTTGGCTCTCCTGATCTCGAGACATGGGATCCATGCTCCCTCCCCTTAAAGCTATTCTCTGTAACTGCTTGAGGAAGAGAATATGGTAGACGTGATGTTGTACCAGGCTCTCCACTTGGTGTTTAAGAAACTGGCAGTGTTTACTTTCTGCCTGGGAACCCAGCCGCCATGCTGTGGGGAAGCCAAAGTGCCTGTTGCCTGCTATGGTCTCAGCCTCCAGCCAGAATCAGCTGTAGACCTGTGAGCAGCCAGACCCCACGTGGCTCCAGCCCTGCCTTTCAGTCGCTCCCAGTTTTTGAGCTGCCCCAGCCCAGGCCACATGGTCTGGGGATGAATTGCTCCCACCCAGGTCTATCCAAACTGTAGCTTCATGAGCAAATTAAGTGACTGCTGTTATCTTTAGCCCCTACATTTAACAGCAACAGAGGCTTTCCTTAAATCTTCATAGCACCCCACAATCTCCACTACGATCCATACGTTAGTCATGTAGGCAGGTTTTTTTTTGTTGTTGTTATTTCCATTGTCTCTTCCTTCTGAGTACAAGACAGAAATGTACTCCACGCTCGTCCCCTTTAAATTTAGGCATGGTCACATGATGCATTGTCGCCAATGACATATGGTTAGAAAGAATATAGGTCAATTCTGGGCAGAAGCTTTAAGAGCAAGAGTGTGATCCAGCTGGGCGTGGTGGTGCACATCTATAATCCCAGCACTTGGGAGGCTGAGACAGGAGAATTGCAGGTTCAAGGCCGGCCTTAGCAACTTAGTGAGGTCCCTTAGCAACTTAGTGAGACCATTTCAAAATAAAAAATAAAATAGGGCTGGGGGTGTGGCTCAGAGGTGGAATGCCCCTGGGTTCATCCCCAGTACCAAAAATAAAAAATAGTGTGATTCAACAACTTCCCTTCACTTCACAGTGATGGGGAAGCCCGCAGAGAAATGCCTGTTCCATTAGGCAGACTCCCTGGTGGGACCAGGATGAATAGGGCATGTTGTCAACCCATGCTAGACATAGAGCAGGAGAGAAAATGCTAGAGTTTGGATCTTAAATGTTCCCAAAAGGCCCAGGTGTCAAATGCTTGATCTCTAGCCTGGGGATTGGTGGTTGAACCTTTAAGTGGTAGGAATTGGGGGAAGAGGTTAGGCCATGGGGGCCATGCCCTTGGAGGGGATATTAGGGTCCCAGCCTTTTCCTCTTCCTGCCCCTTTCATATCCAGCTATGAGATACAATTTGGTACACCACACACTCCCACTATTATATGCACCCCTCACCCAGAGACCTAAAAGCCATGGGTCTGCCCAACCATGGACTGAAACCTCCAAAACTGTGAGCCAAAATACCACTTTTCTCTTCATAAGTTGATTGTCTCAGGCATTTGTTTCAGTAACAGAAAGCTGAATAACACAGGGAAATAATTACTTGTTGGGTAAAGCCACTGAGATTTTAAAAAGTTATTTGTTAACACAGCACGTGACCAGGTTTCTCCCTGGCAGCACTACTGACATTGCAGGCCAGATAATTCTTGGCCTGGGGCTGCCTGGGGGCAATGGGGGATGGTCAGCAGCAACCTGGCCTCCACCCACTAGATGGCAGTAGTCCCCACTACCAGCTGAGAATCTCCAGACTGTGCCTGATGTCCCTTGGTGCTGGTGGAGGTTGTGGGGGAGCAGTTAAGAACTCCTGAACTAGGTGGGCACGTGTGGTGCTCGCCTGTAATACCAGTACTTGGGAGGCTGAGACAGGAGGATTACAGTTTTGAGGACGGCCTCAGCAACGTAGGGAGACTCTCAGCAACCTAGTGAGACCCTGTTTCAAAAAATAAAAAAGGGCTGGGGGTGTAGGTTGGAGGTAGAATGCCCCTGTGTTCAATCTCTAGTACCAAAAATCAAACAACAAACAAAAAACCCTGAGCCACTGACCTAGACCAGTTTAATTGATGCAACCACCACACAGAATGAGTAGCTTCCTCTACACACTCTGAAAGCCCTTTCATAGATACTCCCCTATAGCACTTGCATTATTCAGCACATCAAGTTACCATTAGTCACTTGGACTCATCCATCCTGAAAAAGACTGCAACAGCAGGTGAAAAAGTAGGTCAGGAACAATGATCTACCTGGAGCTTGAGTTTTCTGTTAGTGATACTTCAAGTGAGGTGGTTGGAGCTCAGGCTCTCCTGGATGACCCAGTTCAGGGCCACTACGAATGGCTGTGTGGTGCCCAGAACATACAACATTACCTACTGTAGTTTGACTGTGGTCTCCAAAGTTCTTGTGTTGAAAACGTATCCCCCAGTGCAGCAGTGTTGGGAGGTGGGCCTACAAGAAGTGATTAGGTCATAGGGCTCAGCCGTCACAAATGGTCTCATGATATTGTCTTGGGAGTGGGTTCTTTATCACAAGAGTATGCTTGTTACAAAAGTGAGTTTGGCCTCCTCTTACTCACTTGCTTTCTCGCAAACACGCTCACTTTCCCTACGCTTTCCATCATGAGATGATGCAGCAAGAAGACCCTAACCAAACACCAGCACCTTGTTATTAGACTTCCTGGCCTCCAGAACAATGAGAAATGAATCTCTTTTCTTTATAAATTTCCCAGTCTCAGGTATTCTGTTATAGCAGCAAAGAGCAAAGATAGTACGCAACCACGAGGATAAATGGCAACTGAGACCCATCTTGTTCTGCTCACTAAGCAACCTTCATGTAGAAGGACTGAGTCTTTATCATTGATTTGTCTGAATAAGAACCATTGAAGAAACTTTGCCCCAAGGCTGGTAGCTACTCTGACCCAGACAGCAGGGGAACCGGGGATTCGGAGCCACATGCACAGGTCTAGAAAGTCAACGGTCTCCTGCTTGATGTTGACACAGAGATCCATCTTGTGCTAAATCTTGGAAAGAGCTGGAAAACTAATTCAAGCCACCGGACAAGAGTGAGCGAAAGAAATTCAAGTTACAACAGTCTGGTTCGAGTCTGGAAAACTTTAGCAGGATGTCCTAAAATTGGTTATTTACTGAATAAAATTGGCATCTCTGTCAAATGACATGAAGTCCCCAAGCTCCAACATGCAGTCTTCTGGAACTCTATAATCTATGTAAATTAAGCACCAAATAGAACCATTGATTAAAGTTTCCATATAAAGTGCCAGCTAAACTGTATATATCAGTGCATATCAACATGAGCCCTCGTGTAAATTGTTTCCAAAAGCACACATCCAGTAGGAATCGCCGCAGCTGCTGCTTAGGAAATTCCCCTAGTTCTGCTCAAGCAGTTCTTCTTGCTGCTGTAAAATAGCTACCAACATGGCAGGGACCCCAGGAGCTCAGCATCCATATGGCCAGGCCTGAGGGTGTGTGTAGACTCCTCCTGCCCCGCCACCCTTGCCTCAGCCCCTCTACGCCCACCTTCCCAGCATCGCACCACACACATCATGGTGCCTGGTGGCTTAATGGCATCAAGCTGCGATCCTTGCCAAGGCACTGCCAGGTCTTGTCCTGACAGCAGAACTGTACGACCCACTGACTTGTCCACTGACATCTTTCCCCTGAGAAGTCACCGCACCCATATTCACTTCACCCTTCTTTCATTGTGGTCAATTTCAATATGGAGAAACTCTTTACCTTGTAGACTTCTGTTTGCATTTTATCTTCATGCCCTCTCTCTGCGTTAGGACAATCCAGTTCCTCTTCATTAATGTTTCTTCTTTCCTTTTTTTTCTCCTATTGTCTTCTCCTTTCCTCTCTTCCTCTCTTCTCTATGATTGCCAGTTCATATGATGATGACTGATAGGAGTAAGAGAAGACCAGGTAATACCCCTTTATCAAGAAAAAAGAACATTGCAATTTTTACATTGTAATGTAAGTGCAAAGGACTAGTGGTATGAAGTTACCCAAAAGTCCTCTTTAAAAACTTCTGCTCACCTCACTTACCGCTAAATAAACCTGTTTTCCTCAAGGCACAATATTAACAATAACCTATTGTTTACCAGTAATGCTCTGTAAGGACATTTTCATTTCTCATTGTAAAATTTAGTAACATTATATTTTCCATATGCGGCCTCCCTGACTTGGAATGACCCTCCCTCCGCTGTGGGCTTTTGAAAAACTCTTTATCTTTCAAGGTCCTGCAGAATGAGTTGTTCCTTCCCCCATACCTCTGCATCAACTTGCTTTAATTGCTACATAACCCATTTCATTTTGCCTTGCATTGTTTGTATTTCTCTCTCCTCCTAAAGCCTCAAAGGCATTTAAAAGACCAAACATGCTAACATCTGTAAACACCTGCCAGGAACACTTTGGTCTGGCACATGAAATGTATATCAAAATGAAATAGACCAGGAACCTAAAGACCACTCAAAGTTATCTCCTGAAAAACACATTGTTTGTCAAACAATTGACTTATTGGCTTATTTATACCCTACTATATTGCATAATAATTTCAGGCAGCCTATAGATACTTTTACAATTTTTTATAATTACATATTTGTAAACTAAGTCAGAATTGAAGATCAATAACAAGGAGAAATGAAGTGTCCAGAAATGTGGGCACTAGGGTTTTACATAGCCATCGAATTTGGGCTACAAGTTTGCTTCTGAGCTTCCTGGAAGCCAAAACACAGAGGAAAATATGTTCAATTACATGGTCCTCACTGTCCAGAAGGAGAAAACGTGCCATCGCTTGGGGGAAGCAATATTTTCCTGGCACTTGGTTCTGAAACAAATGCTCTTGTATAAGATTTCTCATAGGGGATATTGAATAGGCAAACAATGGTCTGGGTTGTAATTTTGGTGCATAATTTGTTCTTGAAGCCTGGCGTGGTGGTGCACGCTTGTAAGCCCAGTACTTGGGAGGCTGAGACCGGAGGATCCCGGTTCGCGGCCAGCCTCAGCTATTTAGCTGGTTTCAAAATAAAGAATAAAAAAATAGGGCTGGGGTGTAGCTCGGAGGTAGAATGCCCCTGGGTTCAATCCCAGTACCGCAAAAAAAAAAAAAAAAGTTCTTGAGACAGCCAATGAACAGTTGTATGAAAAGAAGTAAAGCAAAAGAGGTTAAAGTAATAAACTCATGCAAAGCCTACCTCTGAGCTACACCCTCAGCCCTATTTTACTTTTTATTTTGAAACAGGGTCTTGCTAAGTTACCACATGCTGGCCTCGAGCCTGAGATCCTCCTGTCTCAGCCTTCCAAATACCGGGATTACATGCAGGCACCACAGTGTCTGGCTTGAATAATTTACATTTAATCATGAACCTAGAAATAAATTAATCTAGAAATAAACTAATCTAGAGATAAAATATGAAGCACTTGTGTTTTCAAAATCAAGGGCTTTATTAAGTTTCATTTTCCTCCTAAACATAGAGGTTGAAGTTCCCGAGACTCATGATTCTATACAGCAAATTAGCATATGACCGGAGAAGGCAGGAGTCAACAAAAAGAGGAGAAAGAGGGGGAACAAGTAATCTGCCTGGTTGCCACCTTGCAGGGGGCCTCAGTGGGCCTCACTGTGAGGAGTAGATCTGCCCTTGGGTGTTAACTAAATGCCCAGTTAACATGCAGGCTGCCTATCCAAACCAAGATCAACTGTGATTTAAGTTTCATTTTAAACATTCAGGGGAGAGGGAAAAAAAAGTAAATCAGCTGTATAGCCAGAACATGAAAGCATAGCACAATTTTCTAAATGTGTTTTTTCTTACAGTTTGCCAACATTTACAAATCCTTGTATACTTATTATTAAATATAAGACGCCACCATTTCTTCTAAAGTTGTTCAACATGAAAATTGATAGCACTGTTTTGCTAATTCTGTTTGCTGCCAAACATCTCAAAAATATTCTCTACAACCCAAGGGGGGAAAAATCAGACTTATTTTCAGTGTTGTGAAGCATGAGAATGTAAAATGTGTTCGCCCCTAGAATAGTTTACTAATAAAAATAACCAGACTTTTGAGTCACTCCTCATTATTGGGCTTATTTATAGAGCTCTGTGCTGCTACTTGGGAAAAAAAAACAGTGGAGATGAGAAGGCAATAAATTGCTAAGCAAAATATATCAGAATACATTTGAAATGTGAGCAGAATTTGAAAGGAACTGCGCTGATGTTTCCTGCAAGGTCACTATGTGATGAAACCATAATTCTCCTTTTAGTAATAACGCTGACCCAAGTGTACCCTCGTCTAGGAGTCTAATCCAGTGAGGACCCATTAAGAAAGGAGAAGGAAGAACAG
Source organism: Glis glis (assembly GCA_004027185.1). Taxonomy (NCBI): domain Eukaryota; kingdom Metazoa; phylum Chordata; class Mammalia; order Rodentia; family Gliridae; genus Glis; species Glis glis. The sequence continues at coordinate 72,066 of PVJS01000685.1, read as the reverse complement.
AAATGGATTCAATGCATCTCAATTTACCAGTTACAGTACCAGTTAGGGATACAATCCCATCACCAAGCCACTGAACAGAATAACGTGACCATTACACAGGGCCGGGGAGAGCCTCATATTTATTCATGAAGTATTCTTGTGAAAGTTGGCATCCAAGAAACAATCTGGGAAACTGAAGGTAGCCAAAGAAAAATAAATAAAGACCCCTAAACTAAGTTTTCCTTATCAACCCTCTATGTGCTCTTATTCTATTTAACAATGAAGCAGCAGCCATCCAAGATAACTTTATGTATTTTGAACTCCAAAATGCTCATCTTTCACCAGTCATTGTGCATTATTTATGAGGCTAAAGATATTGGAAGAAATTCATTCGCCCAATATATTCCGAATAGCATAAAAATTCTTTTGAAGCCTGGATCAAACTGTTTTACAGAGTAATCGAACTTTCGCTAAGCAACCTGGATTTTCTGTGTGTATGTGGGCAGGCAAGGCAGAGTCAGCAAAAACAGTTTGCCACTCTGGAACCTCTAAGGGCAGAGCGTCATGGCAGCACCTTACGTCCTCCAACCCCGAATGAATTTATAGTTTCGAGAAGGTGCCGTGTTATCGGTAGCTCCATGTTCAAAAATCTCCCCACCCTTGCTTCACTTTGAAGAGACACAGTTTAATGCTAAATGGAACTTTCCAAGGCCACCGGGCGTTCGCATTGCTTCGTCTGGGATCCCTAACTTGAAGCTGAGGTGCCAGCAGGAATTTCTCAGCTGTGGTACCTATAAATCAGTGCAGCAGGTGTGACCAGACTTAACTCTGTATGGGTGGTGTGTGTGTGTGTGTGTGTGTGTGTGTGTGGTGTGACCGTACACACATAACCACTCCCAGGTTGACAGAAGGGTCTGGAAGTCATTGTCTTCACTGCCTTAAAATGTGCGAGGACCCACCATATGATCTGGCTATACCACTACTGGGTATCATACCAAAGGGATTGAAACCAGAAAACTACAGTAATATATGCTTACCCATGTTCATAGCAGCACAATTCACAGTGGCCAAATCATGGAAACAACCTAGGTGTCCATCAACAGATGAGTGGATTACAAAGTTGTGGGAAATACACACAATGGAATTCTACTCAGCAATAAAGAAGAACAAAATAACAGCATTTGCAAGAAAGTGGAAGGATCTGGAGAACATTATGTTAAGCAAGATCAGTCAATCACAAAACAAGAAGGGACATATGTTTTCATTAATATGTGCAACCTAAGGAGTAGTAGGGTCACACAAGGGACTCCGGTTGATAATGGAGAACCCTCAGCGGAACAAGGGAAGTGGTACAAGGGAAGGGGGAGGGCAAGAAAGAAGTGAATTAATGGAATTACTATAATAAACAATATGTACATGTGAGAATATACCAACATCATTCTTGGTACTTCATACGGGTGGGGGGAGGCGGGGGGGGCACTAAGAGCTGTGTGCATATATGTTAACATCAAATAGATATTCATTGCGATGTAAGACTCCAATGCACCAATAAAAGCACGTAAAAAAAATAATTAAATGATAGTAAAGCAAAAAAAAAATGTGCGAGGGAAGAAATGAAGAGACTGAAGCAAGAGAGGGCGAAGCCTGAAGCCGGCTGGATCTCCACACAAGGCGGGATGCCATGGGTGTAGAGCAAATGAGAACGGCACGTGTGATAGAACCGCTGGTTGAGCAAGATGTGCAGTCACACAGCGAGCTGATCCGAGGAAAGAAGTAAGAAAAAAAGAGCCAAGGCTATACAGTAGGGAAACACAGGGTCCGCTGTTGGTGCTTCTTAAACTCTGTGGTACAGCACGTGGAGGGCTTGATAAAAGACACATTTCTGGACCACACCCCCAAAGAAACTGATTGGAGAGGCCTGAGAGGGCACCCAAGTATCTGCCTTTCTACCAAGATCACAGGCCCCACAGGTTCTGTTGGTCCACAGACCACACGCTGCTTGGTGGCCAAGCTGTAGATGCCCACAGGTCTGCGTCCAAATCCCTGCTCTGCCATGTCTCACTTGTGTTCCTTTGGGAAAAGGGCACAGGCTCCTGAATCTTGTTTTTCTCATCTTTAAATTAAAGATGATAATACACTCTTCATAAGATGGTTGTGAAGATTAAATGAAATAACTTATTTACCTGGGGCTGGGCATGGTGGTGCATACCTGTAATCCTAGTACTTGGAAGGCTTAAACAGGAGGATAGCAGGTTCAAGACCAGTCTTGACAACTTAGCAAGACTCTCAACAATCTGTTTCAAGCAAAAAAATTTTAAAAAGGCTAAGGGTATAGATTGGAGGTAGAATAGCCCTGGATTCAACCCCCACTACTACTACTACACACACACACACACAAAATAAATAAATAAAGTAAGTAAGTAAGTACGTATGTACCTGGGACATAGTAGTAACATGACAACTACTATCATTTTCATCGGTTCTGAGGGTGGAGGTAGGGGAAATGGAACCACGATCCAGGAGGAACTCCAGGAAAGAGGGCTATGTGCCTGTTCCAATCAGCATTCTTACCACTGTGACCCAAAATACCTGACAACCACAACTTAGAGGAAGGAAGGTTTATTTGCTTATGAGTCTGGAAATCTCAGCTAAGATATACAGTCCATTTATACCGGCTGCTGAGCAGGAGCCAAGGCTGTAAGTCCTCAGGGCATGATAGAGGGAAGCAGAGCGAGCAGGGGTGGGGGGTTATAGTCTCAAGACCACAACTCCAGGGACCCGCCTCTGAGCACAGCTGCCTTCAGAGCTTGAGTCCCATTACAGTGCCGACACTACAGCACTAGTTTCCAACCCAGGAGCATCAGAGTCACTTGAGGAGCCACTAAGAAGTGGAGATTCCTGGGCCCCCTCCTTGAGTAAAAGGTCTGAGTGAGCCAGGCATGGTGGTGCACGCCTGTGATCCTAGTACTTGAGAGGCTGAAACAGTAGGATCACAGGTTCGAAGCCAGCCTCAGCAACTTGGTGAGGCCCTGTTTCCAAATAAAACATAAAATGGGCTGGGGCTATAACTCAGAGGTAGAATGTCCCCGGGTTCCATCCCCACTACCACCAAAAAAAAAAGAGAAAAAAAGGAGGTCGGCATGGAGTAGATGTGAAGCCAGGCAGAGTCAAGCCTCAGCGGCATATGGAAATGTGAGCCTGAGCATTCCAAACCAGAGTCCTGGGCAGCAGAGACCAAACACACAAAACAGGGAGCCTGGAAGACAAAGTTTTAAATTCAGGGCAATAATAAAGGTAGAAGGAACCAGAAAAGGAAGCTTGCAAATAAGAAAGGGGAATGTTCAGCCGGGCGTGGTGGTGCACACTTGTAATCCCAGTACTTGGGAGGCTGAGACCGGAGGATCTGGGTTCGCCTCCAGCCTCAGCTACTTAGTGAGGCCCTCCGGAACTTAGTGAGACCCTGTTTCAACATAAAGAATAAAGAATAGGGCTGGGGGTGTAGCCCGGAGGTAGAATGCCCCTGGGTTCAATCCCCAGTACTGCAAAAAAAAAGGGGGGGATGTTCAAAGGTCAGTGTGAGTAAGTGCTGTAGCTCCCAACCTTTATATGACTCCTACCTTTAAAAAGGTTGTGAACAGATTATAAATAATGTCCTGGGCTGGGGGAGTAGACCAGTGGTAGACCACCCACCTATTTAACATATGCAAGGCCATGGGTTCCATCCCCAACGAAAGGAAAGGAAAGCAAATATACATATGAGTATAGCCCCTCACTCTGTCGAAAGGTTCAGCTCCATAATCAAATGACCGGTGCTGGCTTTCAAAGTAGGCAAGATAGGATAAAGAAGTGAAAATAAATTGGGAAAATTCTAGAAACCCTGGATTTTTTTTTTTTTTTTTTTTTTTTTTGCGGTACCGGGGATTGAACCCAGGGGCGTTCTACCTCCGCGCTATGCCCCCGGCCCTATTTTTTATGCTTTATTTTGAAACCGGGTCTCACGAAGTTGCGGAGGGCCTCACTAAGGAGAGAGAGAGAGAGAGAAAGAGCTGAGGCTGGCCGCAAACCCGGATCCTCCGGTCTCCACCTCCCAAAGTACTGGGATTACAAGCGTGCGCCACCACGCCCGACACCCTGGATCTTTAAAAAGAAAACAACAGTGCCCAATTGATGCTACTCTCCCCGATCCAGCCGCAATGGTGGACACTGGAAAATCACTGACCTGCTGCCTCGACAGAACGACAACGGAGGCAGCTGCTAAACTGCGGTGCTCCATTCATCCTGCTCTTTCCCTAGTCCCTCTGGCACCCGTGAAGTATGTTTCTCAGAATGCCAGACCTAGCGAAGGCTGAGGTGGCGCAGTTTCAGGAATAAGTATGAAAAATAATATGTCATTCTTGACTATGCCCAGGGGACATTCGCAGATTTAATCCTTTCAGAAAGCCGCCCCACTGGACATCTTCATTTCAATAGATGCCTTTGTAGCATCCCTCCTGCCCCTCGTTGATCGGAACACACCATAGGAAACACAGCCCTACAACAAAGTCTGTAGCCATCGCCCGTTTCCCTGCCTCGTAGCCAAGGTCTGAAAATGGAATCTGTGCCATCTAAGAGCAGAGTTGCTGCTCAGACTCCAAAACACTTCCTGTTAGAAAGAAACTTCTCGTGTGCATGTATGTCCCTCTCACTCGCAACTACAGTATGACGTGAGACTACAATGCGCCAAGAAAAGTATATTAAAAAAAAATGAGCCGGGCATGGTGGCGCACGCTTGTAATCCCAGTACTTGGGAGGCTGAGACAGGAGGATCACAGGTTTGCGGCCAGCCTCCGCTACTTAGTGAGGCCCTCCGCAACTTAGTGAGACCCTGTTTCAAAATAAAGACTAAAAAATAGGGCTGGGGTGTAGCCCAGAGGTAGAATGCCCCTGGGTTCAATCCCTGGTACCGAAAAAAAAAAATGAGGGAATAAGAGCATGGCTTGTTTGTCAGCTGACTTTCATCACAGGTGTGGTTAATAGATAGTATGATAATAACATGGACACACCTGCTTGGGCTTTTCCACCCCTCCGTAAAGAGATGAGAACACACACACACACACACACACACACACACACACACACACACACACACACACCAGGGTGTAGACGAGTTATCCGTGTTAAAGAGAAAACGACATGCTCGATGCCCTTGAGGAGGAAGATAAAATCGCAAGAGGTCCAGATGAAAACACTGGCTGGAGGAAGGGCCATAGGTCAGCTGGCGTGTTTTCCATTCCAAGCTAATACTCCCTTCCCTCCCTTGCAACTCCAGCTTGTAAATATATTTATAGCTGCTTCTCAGACACAGTATGATGCATACAGAAAGAAAGAAAGAAAGAAAGAAAGAAAGAAAGAAAGAAAGAAAGAAAGAAAGAAAGAAGAAAGAAGGAAGGAAGGAAGGAAGGAAGGAAGGAAAGAAAGAAAGAAAGAAAGAAAGAAAGAAAGAAAGAAAGAAAAGAAAAGAAAGAGAGAAACAAAGAAACAAAGAAAGAAAGAAGGAAAGAAAGGAGAAGAGAAGAGAAAAAAGAAAAGCACTCAGTCATTGTTCCTGGTGAACCAGTTTTGCAAGAGTTAACCTAATCCCTTGTATACAACTTGAAAAGAGCTGGCCAAAAGCTTTAGGCAGGAAGTGACGTTCTTGGCCCCAAGGTTAGCCAAGCTCCCTCAGGCGACCTCTGAAACTCACACTTATTTGCAGGGTGAATTGGTTCTTATTTGACTAGAAATGGAGATATTATGGGGTTCCCATGCCAGTGCCTGTGTTCATTGATGAGTCTCTTCCACACAATCAGTAACTAAGTGTCCTGAGAGTTTCTGGTTTCTTCTTCTCTTCTCCATCCATCCCTCTGGCACCAGAGGCTGCTGAAGTGGGACTTTCCATGTCAGATGTGCCAGCTTTTCCTATCGACTCCCAGACTAATTAGAGAATTTTAAGTCAGTTAATCTGTGACTCCCCTAGGTTGTGAACAGCCCACAGGCAAGAACAAAGGTAGCTTCAGAAGTTCCAGTGGAAGGACAAGGGACAGAGACTTTATTGAGAAAGGAGCTGTGTGGGCAGTAGCCAGAGGACTTCACTTGCAACGATGGTCTCACAGTAAGCGCATTACTTATCCTTAGATTATATGCTCTAGATTAATAAAAAATAATCTGAGAGTAATTTCAATAAGGAGAGAAAAATCCCAACTGCCCATATTACATAAGAATGCCAAGCCTGGTGAGCAGAGGTCTTCCAGGAGCAGAAGCCGGGGTTCAAGAAGCGGCTGATTGAAGGCCACCAAGCCCACCCTCGGTGCTGGGCAGGAAACGTAACTGAAGCTTGTGGACGTCCCAACTCTTAGCACAGTAACTGGCATGCAGTAGTCCGTACATGTTTGTCGAATTAATTAAGCACGGAGAACTTAAATAAGAGGTGGAGAGAGGGAAGGAGGAAAGGAGGTGGGTGGGAAGGAGGGAGGCTGAGAAGGTAGAGAAGGGAAGGGAGAGAAGAGACAGAAGAGCATGAGAGAAGAGAGCAAGAAATGAAAAAGGGGAGGGAAAGGAGAAATAGGGAGGGAGGAGAAAGAAAAAAAGGAGTGGCTAGAAAGAGAGACTATGACACATTTGGTACACAAGCTGAGATCATCTAAGTTATTTATGGGGTTCCTCAGGGTTCGAGTATATTTTTACCCTCTTGGCCAACAACTCTAGTTTTGAGTGTTGCCATGATCACAGTTCTTGCTCTGTGAAACTGGATTTTTTTTTTAAGTCAGAGCTGCTTTCTAGAAGCAATTTCATACAGCCGGCTTTGACATCTCAACAGAGATTCTGCCACAGGTAGTGCCATCCTGCCCAAGTGGCCCCTTCTGGGCACAAAGGCATCCTACCTTCCTTACATCTGAGACATTACCACGGAAAACATTTTCCTAGGTGCCTTCCCCTAACGAGTTCTTCCGGTATTTCTGAACACTTATTCAGCTGATGGGGAGATAAGAGCGAGCCCAGGTTTAATTAGTAGCCCTCTTGCCTGACTCAGAGACACCAATCAGAAACCAGTGCTTCACAGCTCTGTCATTTCCACTCCAGAGAAGAAACAGGTCACAGGCTCTGCATTGGGAAATAAAGAGATGAGTGATACAAAACAGACCAGGGGAGACCAGGGCCACCCTGGGCTGCTGTGACCCCATACCCTTCTGGTACGAGGCTCCTTTGTCTCATTCAGTGTTGCCTTCTGGGTAAGAATGGGCCAATAAAAGACAAACCATCTGTGCATGCGCTTCTCTCAGATGTCCATGAAAATCCCCAGAGCTGTCACCTTCTGGGAAGCTCAGAATGTTGTCATTGTTCCCAATTCTCTCATTCCAGAGATTCGAAAATTTAAGGACATAGTATTCAGTCTTTAAACCTCATGCATTCTTGTGGAATAAAAATACAAAAGAGATAATACATGTAAATCCATTGTACACGTCCATTATTATTTATCATATCAGTAAAGAGAGGGAGGTGAATGGGAGGTCACGGTCGGGCTGAGAGGGACAGCCTGCAAAGAGAGGGACACGAGCCTCCTGGGAATTGACAGTTGGCTCCTCTCACTACGACCAACTCCAGCCACTGAACTCACTCACAGGTGCATGGGGCCCTGTACTAGGTCTGGGATTGACTGCTCAGGCGTGGCCCTGACTCCTAGGAGCCTAAGCAATGTGGTAGCCTAAGGGAAAAGTTACAATGAGTGACTAATCCCAACACTGAAGGTGAACACAGGAAAAGTGGTAGCATGTGTGGGGACTGTAGAAGGCTGTGATCAGAGAGTACTTCTCAGAGTAGGTGACTTCTAAAGATTCACCTTTGGAGATCTGGGAGTGTAGATCCATGGTAGAGCGCTTGCCTAGCATGCACAAAGTCCTGGGTTCAATCCCAGCACTTCAGAGAGAGAGAGACTGATTCACCTTCTAAAGATTTACCTTTGGAGATCTGGGAGTGTAGATCCATGGTGGAGCGCTTGCCTAGCATGCACAAAGTCCTGGGTTCAATCCCAGCACTTCAGAGAGAGAGAGAGAGAGACTGATTCACCTTTGGTATGCATCTTAGTTCTCCTGATCCTACTTCAGAGCAAGGATAGATGCAGAAAGTGACAAGAAAATAATGATTATCCACCTTCCATCAACTTGGCACCCTGTAGCAGTCTGGGCTTCCTATGGTTAGTAGGTGGCCTTCTACATTCTACCTATGAGTAAGGTTTATCGTTGATTTAAAAAAAAAGGGATTCCATATCATTAGGGGAAAGAGCGAGGTCAAATGGCTTCTCCTCAAGGATCCAGCCTTTGAAACTGCACTGTCAACTTTAATTTGCATTGACTGGGACTATGGCAAAGGAAGATCTTCCCCTGGAAAGCCCTGAAGGACCACAGCCTCTGCTATGGCAACAGTCTCCGCAGCCATGTTCAGACATTTGCTCTGCATCTCTGGTCCTCCCACATCAGTTCCTGAGCCAAGGGCCTGGTCAGGATGGCGACCCATGCTGGTGTGTCTGGCAGCCTGGGCACCCCAGTTGGAGTGCCACTCACCACACCCCACATTGTGTTCCTTACCCACCTGTGCTGGAGGAAACCCGGTTCACAGATCTTTCTGCCCTCTTTTACTAATCCCAATCCCATCATTTCAAAACTGCTTTGTTTCTAAGGCATACCCAAATGGAATGCAGAGCTTGGCCACAGTCTAATAATCAAAACAGGAAACATTTTCTTAAAAAGAAGACAAAAAAGAGAAGATCTGAAAAGAACAAGAAATGACAAATGCTACTAAAATATTGCAGAAACAGAAATCCTAATTAAAGGGAGATGAAAATGAGTCAGATTTTTTTTCTAACAGTTATTTTGGATCATTATAAACCATACAAACAGGAACAAGATCAATTGCTTCTGGCTGAGCCGCCTTGTACAGGAATCTACTGTCTGCCTCCTTAATGGTTTAAAGTGAGGTATGTTCTATTCCAATGTCCTCACGCAGGACTTAGGAACATTGTCCCTTTTGTCCTTCTTTCTGGGTCATTGTGGTAGGTAGAAATGCTGGCAGAGCATGCCAATGTCATCGTGTACCAATGAAACCATGTGTGGGTGGTGGAGTTTGAAGGACAACATTCATTCCACCTCCTTTTATTCTAAAACCCCTATTTACAAAAGAACACACTGTCCATCTGCCTGCATCACCCTTCTTTATTTTAAATCCAACTGCATTTTCCCCAACTGTATATTAAAACTGATATGAACTTCAGCATTCTGGAATGCGCACGGGAAGATGAGCATTCTGGGGCGAGCATGGCAAGGTGTCCCTAGAGTGAAAGAGCTAAGAGAACAGTTGGATGGGTGATGACTAGACAAATACAAAACGGTTGGAGTATAGAACAGAAAATGTGAAAGACAGGAAGCACAAATGACTGATAAATATGTAAAAAGAAAATTGTTCAACCTCACCTGTTAGTGAGGGAAATGCCTGTTTGGATAACAATATCGTTTTATACCCAACAAGATTGACAAAATTTAAAATCTAAAAAAGAACTAGTGTTGTTAAGGATGAACGAAATCAGGAAAGAATACAAAATGCTAACGGGGAGGTGAACAGCTACCACCCTTTGGAAAGCCATTTGTCAATGCCATTGTGGTTGAGTATGGACACCTCGCATAGTCCGTGCCCGTGAAAGTCTTTCACAGGAAATTTATTCAAGGAGAAATATTCGAGAATAAAATTAAAGTACTGTGAATAACACCAAGACAAGTGGGACAGAGAGACAGATTGTTTATCGTTGGTGAGATAAGAAAGTAAACTTAGCCAGGTGAGGTAGTTCATGTCTGTAATCCCAGTACTTAGGAGGCTGACACAGGAGGATTGCAGGTTCAAGGCCAGCCTCAGAAACTTACCAAGGCCCTCAGCAACTCAGTGAGATCCTGTTTCAAAATAAAAAATAAGAAGGGCTGGGAGTGTAGCTCAGAGGTAAAATGCCCCTGGGTTCAATCCCAGTACCAAGGGGGAAAAAAACAGTAAACTTATCTATGTGAAGAAACATAAGAAATCTTAAAAATGTAATATTGCTTTTTTTTTTTGGTGGTACTGGGGATTGAACCCAGCGGCATTCTACCTCTGAGGTATACCCCCAACCCTATTTGTTTATTCTTTATTTTGAAACAGGGTCTCACTAGGTTGTGGAAGGCCTCAAAAGTTGCTGAGGCTGGCTGCCAACCTGCGATCCTTCTGTCTCAGCCTCTGAAGTACTGGGATTACAAGCGCGCTTCACCACACCTGGCTATAATATTGCTTTTAGAGAAAGTAAATTGCAAAAAGATACTTAAAGCATACTGTGAATATAACTATTTAATAAACTGAATAATAATGTAATAATAGAAAAGATTATATTATTTCTGAATAAATGCATTTGTAGAAAATTACTTTGAAAATTACAAACACACAGAAAAAATTACTTTGAAAATTACAAATACACAGAAGGCTGATTCATACCAAGTTCAGGATAGTACAAACTTCTGGGATATAGAAAGAGAGAAAGAATAAAGAGGGAGAGAGAAGGTGGGGGTGATAGTAAGATAGTAATCAGGCAACTTGCTATGTCTGAAAATTTATTTACAAAAAAGGAGATTTGGAAAAGTGTTGATTTCGCTTAAATCAAAAATGGTAAGTATATGGGTGTTAATGTAATTTTCTCTACTTTTCTTTATATTTGAAGTATTTCAAATTAAAATATAAGAAATGAATTAAAAAGCAGAAATATAATAAGATCCCATAAAATATAGTAACTACATAAAATAACATACACTAAAAAAAAAAATCTGGAAGACTACAGACCAAATTGTTAGGAGCATTTTAAAGGTTTTGCTCTGTACTTCCTACATTTTATTATTATTAGTTTTTGAACTTTTGCCAGGATTGTGGATTACCTTTACAACCAGCCAAAATGTTGAAAAGGGTGAGGGAGGGAAAGAAAACTGTAAAGAAACTCATATTTAAGTCCTCGCTAAACAACAGCAACAACAAAAACCCTTTGAGCCCCACCCCTTGGTGTCATCTTTCAAAGAGTGGGTGGGGGGGCACATTGAAGTCCTTAGAAGCCAATAGCTTACTAAGCCCCAATTTTGCAATTATGCAAACCAGCTGCCATTTCTGAACATTCCCAAAGAGCTAAAAAAGGGCTCATTATATTCCTCTGAAATCTGCTCCTCATCCTGTATTCTGTGGAGATGAATGTTGCCACGATGCTGCCCAAGTCCAATCAGCTCCGCCACCTTAATATCTTTGTGCCCCCACTCTCACCCCAGCGATCTCATAGATGGATCCTCCTCCCTGCCGCAGGACTTACTCCTGGGACTCCATCCAGCAAGCTGTGCTCAGGACAACCATCCCGAAGCACCTCTGATCACACCAGTCCCTTCCTCAATCAAGCATCTCTAGGAAAATGTGTCGGAGCTTCTTATTACCAAGATGAAATGCCTGCCCTCTGGCATGGCTTCCAAGGTTGGAGCCCTTATGAGCTACTCCTGTCCACCTTACCAGGGTGACCTCCCTGCAAGCACACTTCACCCCATAACCCCTCTGCAGCTATCTGGAGTTTCTTAGATTTCCTTCCATGTTGCTTCCTCTGCCTAAAATACTCAGTGTTGTCTACCTAGAGAACAGGACATTTACTTCACCAATAGGCTCAGTCCAGCACTTCCTTCATGAAGATGTTCCTGCTTCTCATCCACATGTGCTCAAACACACACACACACACACACACACACGCACGCACACACACGCTCAGAGTCCATCTTTTTGTCACTGTACCCTATTCTTACTTTACCGATTTAATGATTTCTCAATTCTTTCTGATTATACTCAAAGGAAGCCACTAGTTTCAATTATTTAGTTTTTTAGCTCACTTCCATATTTCTCAAATCACTTCTATTTCCTGCAAGGGCTAATTTGTTTTTCTTGGATTGTCTTGTTCGTGTTGTTGGTTTTCCAAACGTATCTGATAATTCTATACCCAACTATTCAGTTCACCTTTTGTTTTTCTGAAATATTTTTTAAATCTCTTAAGTGCTGATATTATCCCTCTCCTTTCCCTTTGCTTTATAAGTTTATTTAATTTTGTACAGCTAGACTTTTATTTCAGGGAGGTATGGGAAGCCTGATGAATCAATACAGTAGGCGCTCGGTATCTGTGGGTTCTGCATCCAAGGATTTGAGAAACAGTAGATCAAAAAAATAAATAAACTGGGGGGAAAATGTGTCTGTATTAAACATGTGCAGAATTTTTTGCTTATCATCATTTTCTAAGCAATACAGTACAGCAACTCTTTTCATAGCATTTACATTGTTTTAGGCATTATAAATAATTGAAAGGTGTTTGAAAGCACACAAGAGAGTGTGCATAGGTTGTGTGTAAATGCCACTCTATTTTACAGAGGTACCCGAGCGTCTGTGGAGTCTGGAACTCACAGGGTGGAGGGTCCTGAAACTAATCCCTGACAGATATCAAGGGACAACTGTAGGAAGGCTTAGTCCACTCTCTTGGATCAGAAGACTAACCAACCATTTTAGAATCCACTAAAGCTAACTGATGTTGTATAATAATGAAAAAATATGCGAATAAACAGAAAATTTTATGACCCAAAATATCTTAGAATGTAGATCAAGAGTACTATACAGTTCACCAACAATTGTTTCATAACAACTGTGAGGTGATGAAGAGCCTATGTCCTCTCCATCTTCCCCCTCCTCCCCACTGGGGATTGAACCCAGAAGCATTCTACCTCTGAGCTACACCTCCAGCCCCTTTTTTATTTTTTATTTTGAAACAGGGTGTTGCTAAGTTCTGAGGGTCTCACTAAGTTGCTGAGGCTGGCCTCGAACCTGCAATCCTCCTGTCTCAGCTTCTGGGATTACAGGCATGTGCCACTGCACCCAGCTTCCTCTCCATCTTTCTACCAGCAGAGCCTAGCACAGTGCCTAACTCCTAGCAGTTCTCAAAAACTAGTTGAGGAATAAACACAACATTAGCAGAAGTGCCTGAAGCAAGGCTCTTGCTTTCCTTCTGATTATACTCATAACTAGAATAGGTTTCTCATCTAGTTTCCATTTTAAGTGCCAAGTAGAGAATTTAGACAGAGCTAAAAGTACAAGGAGCATTTTAGAGTAGGGCTTCTTGCCTTTGTTGTGTCAAGGAATACATTTTCTCTATAAGTAAAGTTTGTGACTGGAGGGGGGTGGTGAAGAGGGAAGTTCCGTTTGAGGTTTAAGAAGAGATGGGATAAGAAAAAGTAAATTTGGGAAAAGGAGCAGACTACAAAACCATTTTTATCTGGAAGATCCTGAGCATCTCTCCTTTTCCACCAAAAATTCTCATAGAAATAATAATCGCTAGGAGCACCGTGCTCCTCTTTCGGTCTCACAGCTCCTCCTCTTTACAGGCTGCAAACATGGAGATTTTACCTAAGTGTAAATTTAATCTGTGAAATAAAATAGGATCTGGACTGAGCTCTCCCATAAGATGGCAAATAATTTTTAAGGCCCAGGATAAACTCTGAGTTAATTAACAAAGATTTATAAAGTATAATTGTTTGTTTTAGACCTAGTAAGACTGCAGAAATATTTTGTGGGTGATACTATATATCCATTTATTACTTTCACAGAAAGGGAAGAAGGAGCAACTTTTGTTGAATGTCAACTCTCTGAGACTGTTCTGGGGAAAGGAGTTAGAATGATGAATAAAGACGATTCTGTCCTTGAGGAGTAAAGAATAAGAGACAAGTAAACAGGCAAAAACAAGAACGTGTGATAAACGCTGCTATAGGCCAATGACCAAGTGCTATGAGCACAGAAAGATGAACAGCTGCTTGCCGTGAGGAGTCAGGAAAATGCTCCCACCAGAAATGACCTCTTCTCTGAAATCTGAAGGATTAATATATGTTACTCAGGGGTAAGAGTAGAGGACAGTCATCATGGGAAGAGGAAAGAGAACCTTGCAGAGAGAAAACAGCCAGAGAAGAATGGGCAGCAAGCCTTAGAAGGAGCGAATCGTAGGGGGGACATCACCTGTCTGATACAGGGTTTTCAAACCTGAGGCAGGAGACATAAGTAGGAAAACTGTAAAGGGACTTATGCCACACACTAGCGCTTGAACTTGACCGTAGGGGCAAAGAAGAGAGCAATGAAAGGGATTGAGACTGGGATGCAGCAAGATCTGATATGCATTTTAGAAGGATATCCCCGGCATATTGTGTGGAGCGTATGAAGAGATTGCTATAGTTTGCATCTGAAATGACTCCCAGAGTCCCGTGTGTTAAAGGCTTGGTCCCTAGCCTGTGACCCTCCTCTTGGGAGGTGGCCTAGTGGAAAGAAGGTAGGTCATTTGGGGTATATTGTAACCCCAGCCCCTTCTTCTCTCATTCTGCTTCCTGGCCTCCATGGGTGAACAGGCCTCTTCCACCATGTGCGGCTGCCAGGATGCACTTTCCCTCCACAGGCTCAAAGCAACAGGGCCAAGCTGCCGTCGACTGAAACCACAAGCCAAAATACACCTTTCCCTCTTTCTAAGTTGATTTAGCTCAGGTAGTAATGAAAAGCTGACTAACACAGAAATGAAAATTATCAAACACCCAGTGCTAGGAACTTAAGTAGAGGTCTATGGCAGTAACCCAGGGAAAACAGAGCATGGCCTTAGATTAAAAGAGTAGAAATAGAGCCAGGCTCTGTGGCACCTACCTGTACTCCCAACTACTCAGGAGGCGGAGACAGGAGGATTGCAATTCTGAGAGTAGCCTGGGCAACTTAGCGAGGACCCTGCCTCAAAATAAAAAGTAAAAAGGGCTGGGGATGTAGCTCAGTGGTAGAGCACCCCTGGGTTCAATCCCCAGTACTAAAATAAATAAATGTAGAATAGAGAGAAGTGGATAAAATTAAGTTGAAAGATATATCTGTGGCAGAATTTACAAAGGTAGGAGGAAGGACCTAAAGTTGTACACTAAATATTTCTTTCTATCAGTCTAAGAATTCCAGAATGTTCCACATACATGATAGGGTCTCATCAATTCTTTCTGTTTCTCATCTATTTCTCTAGCTTTCACATCCCATCATCATCGAATCCTCCCTTCCACAAGTGGCCTGGTCTTAGAACATTTGTGATCCATTCTCCATCCCTACTCCACCTGGAGGACTGGCCTTCCTCCTCCCCTTCCCACCTGGCCCAATCTTTCCCCTTCCCAAACCCTGAGATAATCCCTATGGAGAACTTCCTGAGGGTATCTACAGTAAAGACAGCGATAGGACTTGGCTCTCCAGGGCTGGCAGAAGAGTTGACACATGGGGGAAATGAGGGATGCTATTCCAGGGAGCTGGCCCCTTTTCAGACCTCACCCACCATAGGAGTCTAAGTCTCTTCTCTTGATATATTCTGAGATGTCTCATCAGTCACTATTGAAACAACTGCATGTAGGTACACACACACACACACACACACACACACACACACACCTCCAAAGGACAAATATTAATTCTTAAATACATGCCATCTATAAAGGGATAGGGGAAAACATAAACATTTTCCTAACCAGCTCAGAACCTTCAAAGCACCTCTCTTACACAATAGAGTTATTTATTTCTTCCTCCTCAGCCTTTAAATTATGCTTCTTCAGTCTCAGCAGGAATAAGAAAGGGCTTGTTGCTAACACCTCTTCAATGATCACTTTTAAGACAGCCACACATCTATCCAACACCTTGAGAATATGTCTACTGAAGACTTGATTAAATTCTTAGTCAAAGTTGCTCACCTTCCTCTGTTTCTGCCTGGGTAAGGAAAGGTATTTATTGTTTCATTGTTTAGATACATCTATATGTTGTCTTTTTCTAGTCAGATAATGATAATTGTTTAGCAGCTGTACAATATGATGGAAAGGGCTCTGCTTAAAATAAGATCATGGCTAAAATATGCTTACTAAACCTGAGTCGTTCTGTTAATTTCTCTGAGCCTTATTTTTCTCATGAATAAAAGGACAGGTAGCACAGGTTAATATTTTTTCATAATCAACTTATATTCTTATGTGTAAAGTTACACATAAGAGTAGCTGACACATAGTTGTTGTTCAAAAAATATATTTATTTTTGGTACCATGCCGGACATGGTGGCACATGCCTGTAACCCCAGTACTCGGGAGGCTGAGACAGGAAGATTGCAGGTTCAAGGCCAGCCTCAGTTACTTAGCAAGGCTCTAGCAACTTAACAAAACCCTGTTTCAAAATAAAAAATAAAAAATAAAATGGGGCTAGGGTATATCTCAGAGGTAGAATGCCCCTAGGTTCAATCCCCAGTGCCACAAAAAAAAAAACAGAAAAAGAAAATAAGTCATCTAATGCACCATTAATTTTTTGCAATGGAGATGCTAAAGCACAGAGAAAGGGAAATTGTGTCCAGTCCCACAAAGTGGCAGAGTCTGGAACAGATGCCAATTTCCCGATTCTTGCTCCATGTCCTTTCCATTGTGCCTTCTGGAGTGAGCCTGTAGTTAGGGGGATGGACGCCTTTCACTATAGAATCTGTGCCCCAAAGACATGTTCCCCCCTAAATGTCTAGGCTAATGCCAGTTCTTTTCAATGCCCATGTGGTTTTGTCTTGGATGGAAAAGGTTTTTTCCAGCACCACCTATCCTATTATCCTCTTTTGAAAGGGTGATCTGTCAGGCACATCAAACATTAAAAGCAGTGGGAACATTCTGAGGTTTAATTGGTGAGAAAAACATATACACTATAAACCTCCTCAGCTATCAGACAAAAGGGAGGAAAACTGTCCCCCTCTTCCCCTAAAAGGAGAAAAGCTTTTAAAACACTTGGCAGAACCCACTATTCAAAGTGGAGAAATAAAAATTTCAAGCAATATCAGATGAGAAAGGCAAAAGAACACATGTGTTCAGGATAAAGTTTGTTTTCTCTCAGGCTAAAATATTGCTGCTTCATGATTCCAAGCTATTATCATTAGAGCCAGATTGTAGCCAACAATTTTATGAACACAATTTAATGCTTTCCTTCGGACATTATAATGAAGAAAATATAGAGGAAGCTTCAAGCTTATCTCATCAAACAACAACAAAAATTGGCACTGGTAATATACAATTTTTTCTAGAGGGCAGAAGAAAGGATTGGTGTGTGAGATGACTCTCTCTCTCTCTCTCTCTCTCTCTCTCTTTCTCTCTCTCTCTTTTTCTTTCTTTCTTTCTTTTTGGTGCTGGGGATTAAACCCAAGGGTGTTCTACCTCTGAGCTACACCCACAACCCTATTTTATTTTTTTATTTTGAAACAGGGTCTCATTAGGGTTGCTAAAAGTCTCACTAAGTTGCTGAGGCTGGCCTCAAACCTGTGATCCTCCTGTCTCAGTCTCTCAAGTACTGGGATTACAGGTGTATGCCACCACACCCAGCTTCTTCTTTACACACAACTTATGTGTGTGATTAGAATGATCACTGGGGTTGATTATTATCACCTAGGGGGAAAAATGTCATAAGCCCAGGCTCTTGGGTTTCTCACCAAGAATCCCACTCAGACACAATACTTTCCAATTGGAATTTCCTCTCTCCCTTTCCCCAACTTATTCTCAGGCCAGTATTCCTTATCTTAACAAACAACAAATCACTGGACACAAACTCCTTCTTTTTCTTCATTCCCCACCCCCATGGGTTCTAAAGTTATCAAAAACCCTTGTAATGGGGTTGGGAATGCAGCTCAGAGGCAGAGCACTTACCTAGCATGCACAAGAGCCAGGGTTCGATTCCCAGAACTGCAGAAATAAGTGTAAAAACAAATAATTTACCCTGAAATGTCAATGGAATCCATGGTCACTGTGTTAATTCTGTCTTTGTCTCTTGAACTATTGGCAGTTGAGTTTAACGTAGTGGTCTCTTGGAATATGTTCTTATTCACCTCCTCCATGTTTCTTCTGACAAGACAAATTATCTTTATCTTACCATTGTAAGATAAAGCTGATGATGGTTTTAAACTCTGTGGCTTCCTGCTCCCTAAGTAAGGCTAAGTTCGTCTGATCTGGAAGACCTTTCTCAGTCCCATCTCAAGCCACTTTCCAGCCTTCCCTCATGGCTGTCCACCACCATGACTATGCAATTCAAGCTTTGGATATCCCAGGGTCCTCACTATTCTCCTCCAAAATGCATTCTTTTTAGATCTCTATGCCTTCATTTATGCTGAACTCTCTATTTATAAGTCCTACACTTGACTCCCCTTTGGTAACTTTCTTCGCAATTTGAAAGACAGTTCAAATACCACATCAAATTTTAATGTAATTTACAAATATGCAAATTTTCTTTGATAACCCCTAAGTTTTAGTTGGGTCAAATTTTCTTTTATAATGCCCCAAAATTCAGTTGGGTCTCACTCTGTATTCCCTGTTATAGTTAAATTACTATAACCAATTGTCCCAAATATATTATGATTATTTTTACTAGGGAACTCTTTTTTGTTTAATTCTTAGTTGATCAACAATAATCATGAAATGGACATTTTTCCTTACCAGAGTACGAAGAATGACACTCGCAGACAACAGAAAGGTGAGCAGGGAGTTTATTGTAAAGAGAATGGGGAAGAGAAAAAGAGGCAGAGCACCCTTGTGGGCAGTGGGGACGCTGGTGTCGGGCAGCTGCCTTCTGGATACTACTTGGGAGTAGCCCAAGCCATGGGGCTCAATTGCAAACTGCTTCCTCCCAAAGTTCACATAGATCATCCCTAGGGGCTGGGAGGAATGCCATCAATCACACATCACTTTCTCTCAAAGCCAACAGGGCCAGAGAGAGAGAGAGAGAGAGAGAGAGAGAGAGAGAGGAGCTCCCAGAGGCAGGGGTTTCCAAATGAGTAGCCATTTAACGTGGCTTGTCTAGGGGTTTATATGCTTCTTTGAGTTTCCTTTCCCAGTTTCCTGGGACTTAGTGTTATTTTTGAGTCTCTTTCTGTCAGTTGGGGTCCCAGATGCTGTTTCCTGGGATCTCCTGGGATTGTTTATTGGCAGAAGCAACTCAGGAGGCTTTTGATCTTGTTAGCACTTGACATTCAGGAGGTCTGGTCCTTTCAGGAGTTTTGGAAGTTAGCTAGCATCTGTTACCTCTCAGGAAATTAAGTCTTTCCACCGTGGCCTCCTGGTCCTATCTGCCTATTTCTTTCAACTTCCTCAATCATATATATTTATGGGGAGCTAGGGAAGTTTTTGATAGATTATGTTATATTCTCCCTGTAGTCTCAGTTCCTAATATAATGTATAATAGGGATTCAAATGTATATGAATCAAACTAAATTGTTAAATTTCCTCTAGTGATAACAAATGTGAGTTATTTTCATATATACTCTTCTCACTTAGACTTTCTACTCTAGAAAAATAAGTTGGCTCCTTAGCCAGGCACAGTAGCACATGCCTGTAATCCTAGTACTTGGGAGGCTGAGACAGAAGAATCACAGGTTCAAGGCCAGTGCTAGAAACTTAGCAAGATCCTGTTTCAAAAAAAACCAAACAAACAAAAGCAAAACAATATATTTTTTTAAAGGGGCTGGGTGCGTAACTCAGTGGCAGAACTCCCCTGGGTTCATTTCCCAGTACCAAAGGAAAGAAAAGTTGGTTGTCAAACAATATAGCATGGCACAAAGGCATACTGATAAATATATAATAATAAATTACATTAATATTACATGAACTACACAAGACTTTTGTTTCCATGATATGTGTCAAGCAACAAGTTGAGCAGATAACTAAGCATAGGATGGACTGAAGCTGGTACACACAAGAGCTTAAAAAGAATGAAGCAGTGAAAATCCAGTGGGCAAACAGAAGTGCTTCTTCAAAAATTAGAGCCAGTAAGACCTTCATCTTGGAGCATAGAAAAGTATACAGTCAGGGCGAAAGGCGGTCCTACTTAGTGAGACAGCATTCAAGGACACTCAAGTAGGTAGAAGGGTAAGTATGTGTTTTATAACCCTGTGAGATGTTCTTAGACAGTAGTAATGATCATGCTGTAATTATTACTTGTTTATTTGAGGCCTTTAAACATCTCCAAATGGGTGGTCAAAATTTCCAGAATTCAAAAATGTGCCTAAACTGGGTGTGGTGGCACACACCTGTGATCCCAGTACTTAGGAGGCAGAGACAGGAGGATCACAGATTTGAGGACAGCCTCAACATCTTAGAGAGACTCTTAGCAACCTAGTGAGACCCTGTTGTAAAACAAAAAAAAAATTTTAAAAAGGGCTGGGGGTATAGCTAAGAGGTAGAATACCCCTGGGTTCAATCCTCAGGACCAACACCCACGAAAAACAAACAAACAAAAAAACAAGTGTGCCTAAAAGCAGAGTGGTTGAGAGAGAATTATGTAATAGATATTCGAAATAGTTCAGCCTGGATTTAAGTTCCATTTCTGAACTCATACCTTTGTTGACCCCTGGCAAGTCACCTTAGCCTAACTCGTCAGATGCCTCTTCTCAAAGATGGGACAGGTCCTACTTCACGCCATCTGAGAATTAATCTGGAAACACCGCCTGACTTGGAGTAATCTCTCATCAGATGTTGTCCACTGTGATTTGCTGATGCTGTTGATTTATTTATTATTTTGACTCATAGTGAGACAAAAGTGCCAACTTCATCTTATCAGGCTTCCCCACCACTACTGTGACCTTCTCAAATTGACAGCTTAACGTTGGGTTCCTGTGCTTTTGTAAAAATCTACCATATGGTTCAGAGTAAAGGAGTAAAACCTAAACACCATTAAGTCATTTTCCCTCTCCCTTCAGTTGTCCAAAACATATTCTTGCATCATCCTGTATAGGATGGGAAATACTCATTTGCTAGGAAAATCAAATCAAAGTCAATACTTTGGCTAATAAGTGTACCTGAAGAGCTCTGATGAATTTAGAAAAATAATAATTGCTACAAAGTTTGCTTGGATGCAAAGTTTACCACAAGTGTAGCTGAGGAAATCCAGTGAAACTTGCAAAAACAACACCTAGAGAAGCAGACAGGACATCAACACCCAGAGAAATAAAATGACGATTCTATCATAGATACTTAAATATTGAGAGTAAATTAGGGCCATGTTCAGGAGGATGAGGAAAACTCAGAATATATAAGGACAAAAGAGGGTATTAACTTTTATCTGATCAAAGTTAAATAAGATAATGGCCAGAGATATTTATAGATGCATGTAGAATGCCACAGTACATCTAGGTATTACTTCAGTAATAGGGCAGCTGTGTAATTTGGCTCTCAGGAAGTAAACAGTAATAACTATGACTCATGACAGAGTTGTTTTCATCCAATCATCTGAGTTTGATAGTTGCATGTGGCAGGTTTTCACACCTGCCTCTTGTGGATATTGAGATAATTAGTGTTTTTGACAATGTTTTGAGCTGTAGAAAGCTAAAAGCAAATATAAGGGTGAGGTGTCAGAGTTATCAGACACAGCCATTATTTATTTTTCTTAATCAAGGACACATCAGGCCCAGAGGCTCCTTCTAACATACCTATTTAAAAATGAATTGGGCTGGGCATGGTGGTGCACGCTTGTAATCCCAGTACTTGGGAGGCTCAGACAGGAGGATCCAGGTTCGCCGCCAGCCTCAGCTACTTAGTGAGGCCCTCCGCAACTTAGTGAGACCCTGTTTGAAAATAAAGAATAAAAAAATAGGGTTGGGGATGTAGCTCGTAGGTAGAATGCCCCTGGGTTCAATCCCCAGTGCCAAAAAATAAAAAAATAAAATAAATAAAAATGGATTGGTAGTCGGGCGTGGTGGCGCACGCTTGTAATCCCAGTACTTTGGGAGGCGGAGACCGGAGGATCCGGGTTCACGGCCAGCCTCTCAGCTCTCTCTCTCCCTGTCTCTCTCTCTCTCTCTCTCTCTCTCTCTCCTTAGTGAGGCCCTCCGCAACTTTGTGAGAGCCGGTTTCAAAATAAAGTATAAAAAATAGGGCCGGGGGTGTAGCACGGAGGTAGAACGCCCCGGTGTTCAATCCCCGGTACCGCAAAAAAAAAAAAAAAAATGGATTGGTATCACTCAGCCAAATGAAAGCTTTTCAGACAATGTGATTCTTCCCTGAATTCAACTGAAAAACTGTATGCTTGAAAGTAACTAATCCTCCTAAGCATACTGGTTTTATTCGCAGTATTATGACCTTTTTTGTTGCTAAAGCTACCCAGAAACTCCTTAGTGCCCACAGTGTTTGGCTTGGTTGTTGACCGCTACCCTTTTTCTTTAGCCATTCTTTCTGGGGTTTTTTGTTGTTATTGTTGTTATTATCATTTATGTGTTTTTATTTCGATGGAAGGATCCTGGGCAGATGATTTGTTTTTGTCTCAATCTTCAAATTTTAACCTTTCTCTTTTTGTTACCACCCTAATATATTTTTCTGGGTTTTGGTGTCTGCTTTGCAGGTTCTTTCTCTACTCATCCCATTGATTTGTTTCTGTTCCTCGATTTCCATTACTGTAACAAATACCTGAGATAATCAACTTATAAAGAGAGAGACTGGTTTGGGGTCACAGTTTCGGAGGTTTCAGTCCGTGGTCGGTTAGCCCCAATGCTTTGGGCCTACAGTGAGGCAGTAAGTACATCTGGCAGGGAACATGTGGCATGACAGAATGAAGCCTCATGGCCAGGAAGAAAAGATGGAAGGAATAGGGACTAGGGTCCCAATATCTCCTTTAGAGACACACCCCCAGTGACAGTGAGACCTCCTACTGGGCCCTACCTCTCAAAATTTCTACTGCTTCCCAATAGCACCACACTGGGTACTGAGCCCTTAACACATGGGCCTTGGGGGACATTCTCCAGACACTATAGCAGTTTCTTTTCAGTCCGATTCTTTTCTTTCTGGATTATCTGCACTGCACCATATCATTCATTACTGTGGTTCCATATGAGAAACACCAAGTGCTTGTTGAAGTTCAGAATAGGATCTGGTCATTACAGAAGATGTCACAGAATAAGTGGCATTTAAGACAATCTCTTAAGGATATGGATGAAAGAGGATCTTATAAAGTTTCTGGTATACAATTGAAGTTACGTTTATGGAAAATTGTATCTCTCATTCTGTTGTCTATTCCAGCTTGCTCCTTATAAAAGAAATGCTTTCCTCTAAAGGAAATGTGTCAGCTTTCCTTCTAGTGCTCAAATCTAAATGGAGTTCACATTAAAGAATTACAGAAGAAAAATCTGCTGGGCTCATTCCTTACATCAAAATGTCTTCATTGGCATTCAGTAAAGTATTCAACTAAAAACTGATGTGACTTCATTAGTCCTTCAATTTTTCAAACAAAAATTCCTGTGATTGTAGAGTAGACTCTTCCGTTTGGAAAGAGAAGTGCACTTTTAATTGTATTTCTTATAATCAAAAGAATCGTTGAAAAAGGAAATTACACATTTTAAAATAAAAAGTTCAACTTGCAGGCACAATTTTCAAGATTAGGACCAGAAAAGTTGGCTTCATAGGGATATGGATCTTGACAGATTCCCCAAAGGAGACAAGGGGGGGCATATCTGGACGACCTGCAATTTTATTGCACATTTTTATATTTGCAAAGTGTTTTAAAATAACTCCTTCTGACAAGCATGTAAGCCAGATAACCATTATCTTCCCATTTTTCTTTCCAAAGGATGAAATAGAAACACAGATCAGCGAAGCTATCTGCCCTCTTCCAAGAGAAAATGGCAAGTGGTAACAGATGAGAAGTCACTCAGCCTGAAATTCTATTTTGCTGTCTGAGCCAGAGTCCATGTCCACCCACTGGACGATGTTTCTCAGCATTTGCCAAATTTGAACAAAGCAGTGCAGAACTGTAACAGCTCATCCAGATAATTCAGGTCAGAATTTCCCTGTAACCCTGAAGCCTCAAAAAACAACGTAGCCTAAATTATTTAACAAACTCATAACTTTATGTTTAGCTACTGAGCTGAGCCACCAAAGTACTAGTGCTCCATGGGAAAGAGAAGAGATTAACTCACAGTTGGTTGGGCTGAGGTAGAGTGCACAAAGTGAACGCAAATTCTGCTTATGCAAAAGTGTTGCATTTTAGTTTAATTCTTTGTGGATTTTTCCATTTATCCATTCACTTATGGAGAGAGAGAGAGAGAGAGAGATTGAGAGGGACACTACTGTAAATACAAAGGCAAGTTAGAAGTGTTTCCTACGTCTTCAATTTGGATAATTCTCCTCACTGAAGAAGCGTTTTTGACTCCTGGCTATCCTGATGTCGCTAGTGGAGCCTCTTTCTGTAAATATTACCTAAAATTTTTCACTTATTACAATACATCAGTTCCCCCTTATCCATGGTTTTGATTTCCACAGTTTCAGTTACTTGTCATCAACCAAAGTCTGAAAATATTAAATGAAAATTCCAGAAATAAACAATTAGTAAGTCTTAAAGAACTTTTATCACAACATGTTGTCATAATTGCTCTATGTGATTATCAGTTATTGTTGTAGGTTGCTTACTGGGCCCCATTTATAAATTAAAATTTATAAATGTGTGTATGAATGGGGAAAAACATAGTATATACAGGGTTCAGTACTTATTTGTGGTTTCAAGCACCCACTGGGGGTCTTGGAAAGTATCCCCTTGAGGATAATGGAGGTCTACTCTAACTGACTACCAGGGACTCTTCCTCCGGGTTCCTAGTCCTCCACACTAGCCCAGCTGTGAAGGCCCGCAGGACAAAGAGTACCAGCTGTGGATCCAGGTGTTGCTCAATGACAGAATGAATCAATGAGAAGCAAAACAGCCTGTTTTTCCTCTCTAGCCTCTCTCCCACCAAGGCACGGGAAGACTTCAGCCAGCAAAGCCACAGGCAAATGACTCAGTGGAAATCTTGAATGTTTGCTAAGGTCCTCTGCAGCACCTCAGATCAAACAGGCTGAAGTCGAGGCCTCCTCCCACTGCGGGCCCTGACTCACATGGAGAGGCCCGAGGCATGCTGCCTCTGAAGTCGGCTATCAGGAGACTCATGACCTAGATCCAGGGAGACATTTGCTTGATAATGATGATGTTTGCTTTTCAGTTCTTAAGGGTCTGTTTGTGTGTTTAATGACTGTAAAATGAGCTCGATATTAAACATTTGGAAAGAACAGAAAAAATATTAAAACAGAAGGAAAACAATCACCATAATCCCAGAAGCAATCCTTGTTAACACTTTGCCATTTCTTTTAGACCAGGGTTTCTTACCCTAGATGGGTTGGACCACTTAACCTAACAACATGAGGCGGCCCCGTGCACTGTGAGATGTTCAGCAGCATCCCTGGCTTCTTCCTCCTGGATGCCAGTAGCACCTCTTCCCTCCACCCAGCTGTGACAACCAAAACTGTCTTAGACATTATCGGATGTACCCTGGAGGTACGACTGCCCTCAATGGGGACCACTGCTTTAGACCGCGTGCTTGGAAAGCAGAAATGTTGATTTGAGATTTATACATGGGGAATTTTTAGGAGGTTCTGAAGGAGAACCCTGTTCCAGCTGAGCTCACCCAGTGGTGTGGTGGGCAGATCTGCCTAGTATGTTCTCTACCCATCTTTCCACTTTTTGCATACTCACACTTGACAGTCACATTTGTGGGTCTCAGTGGCAACTGTCTTTGTCTCTGGCTCTTGAATTTCAACCTAATACATGTGGTTGTGGTTCTTTCCTCCACTCTTCATGCTGGTCCTTGGCCAATAATGACTGGTGGCACAGGCGATGACAGATTCCATTTTTCTTTCTTTCTTTTTGTGGTGCTGGGGATTGAACCCAGGGGGATTCTACCTCTGAGCTACACCCCCAGTCCTATTTATTTATTTATTTATTTATTTTTGCGGTACCGGGGATTGAACCCAGGGGCGTTTTACCTCCGAGCTACACCCCCGGCCCTATTTTTTTATTCTTTATTTTGAAACCAGGTCTCACAAAGTTGAGGAGGGCCTCACTAAGTAGCTGAGGCTGGCCGTGAACCCGGATCCTCCAGTCTCTGCCTCCCAAGTACTGGGATTACAAGCGTGCACCACCACGCCCGACCTCCTATTTTATTTTTTTATCTTGAAACAGGGTCTCACTAAGTTGAGAAGGGTCTCGCTAAGTAGTTGAGGCTGGCCACGAACTTGCGATCCTCCTGTCTCAGCCTCCCAAGTACTGGGATTACAAGCCTGCACTACCACGCCTGGCCAGACTAGACTTTTCTAAAATAATATCTGGTTTTCTTTTTTTTTAAAATTAGTGCATTGTAATCTTACATCTTGATGGGTTTCAGGGTGGTAGAAGTATACATGCACATATCAGTCAATTAGCCCTCCCCAATTCCCACCCCTTTTCCCTCCCCCT
This sequence comes from Glis glis, assembly GCA_004027185.1. Classification (NCBI taxonomy): domain Eukaryota; kingdom Metazoa; phylum Chordata; class Mammalia; order Rodentia; family Gliridae; genus Glis; species Glis glis. The sequence continues at coordinate 45,711 of PVJS01000685.1, read as the reverse complement.
TCCCTCCTTTTCCTGCTCAACATAGTAGTTGACTTTGATAAGTTTGTATATGTACATCCTGTGCATTAGGGTGTTTCCCTCTTCCCCCCTCCCATCTCCCTCAATTAGGTCTCCTTCTTTACCCTTCTAGGGTTTTCTCCATCTTTGTCTGGAGTCCCTCCTATGCCCTATTCTCCCTAGCTTCCGTTTATTAGGAAGAGCATCTGACTTTTCACTTTTTGTGACTGACTAATCTCACTTAGCATAATGTTTTCTAATTCCATCCATTTCCCTGCAAATGACGTAATTGTGTTCTTCTTTATGGCTGCGTAAAATTCTACTGTGTACTTCTTTTTTTCTTTTTCTTTTTGTGGTACTGGGGATTGAGCCCAGGGGCATTCTACCTCTGAGCTACACCCTCAGCCCTTTTTATTTTTTGTTTTTTTGAAACAGGGTCTCGATAGGTTGCTGAGAGTCTCACTACATTGCTGAAGCTGTCCTCAAACCTGCAATTCTCCTGTCTCAGCCTCCCGAGTACTGGGATTATAGGCAAGTACCACCACACCTGGCTGAATATCTAGTTTTCTAATTTACAGTCCTCTGTTTATGGGAACTCAAGAAATTCCCAGAAGTTCTTATGTTTTAGAACCTATAATCTCTTCTTCTGCTTCTTTAGTTTTCTTTCTTGGGTAACAATCCAGGATTAGCAATAGTTTTTTATCTTTTATTCTGATCCATTCATCTAAATACAGGAGTGCCCCCTTATTTATATGGGTTTTCCCCAAGCCCCCCTATGGATTCTTGAAACCACAGATAATACTGAACCTTACATATATTTTTCCCTATACAGACATACTTATGATAAAATTTACTTTATAAGTTAGGCACAGTAAAAATTAATAACTAATAATCAAATAGAACAATTATGAAAATATGTTGTGATAAAAGTTATTTAAAACTTATGTTTATTTCTGGAATTTTTCGTTTAATATTTTTGAGCCTCTATTGACCCCAGGTAACTGAGACTGTGGATAAAAGATGACTACTAACTTCTTCTCTTGGCTCTCCCGGAAAGCCTTGCCTTCTATTCAAGTGTGAATCCACATCCTCTTTCTTCCTGACTGAACGAATAATCTCCAAGTAGTAGTCTCCTTTTTCTGCTCTGCTCTCCAGTCTATACCCCATTCTTCACAAAGTTCTCTGATCTTTTTAAAATTCCAACATCAAAGACATGCACAGGGGGAGAGGGGAGGAGGGGAGGCACCCAGTGGGGAGGGCACCAAGAACCGTGTGCATGTATTTGTCTGACACTCTGTACCCCAATATGATGTAAAATTACAATGCATCAAGTTACAAAATACATATATGTGAAACAGACCATGCCACTTTTCTGTTTTGAATCCTCCCCTGGCTTTCCATTGCACTTAAAATACAAATTCGTTGCCTTATATCCTGAAACTCGGGGTTTCGCACCTGCTCTTTCCTCTGCCTGGAATGCGGTTTCTCTATGTTACTGTGTTGGCTCCATCTTGTTCTTTAGTTTTCATCTCAAAAGTCAGTTCTTCAAGGAGAGTTCCATTCTGGTAATCTAGGTACTCCTGTCTGCATCTAAGTCACTCTGGATCACATGGCCCCGTTTCATGGTCTTCACAATATTCATTGCTATCTCAATTTCTTTTTTTTTTTTTTTTTTTGCAGTACTGGGGATTGAACCCAGGGGCATTCTACCTCCAGGCTACACCCCCAGCCCTATTTTTTTTATTCTTTATTTTGAAACAGGGTCTCACTAAGTTGCAGAGGGCCTCACTAAGTAGCTGAGGCTGGCCGTGAACCTGGATCCTCCTGTCTCAGCCTCCCAAGTACTGGGATTACAAGCATACACCACCACGCCCCGCAATGCTATCTAAATTTCAATAATCATCTATATCAGTTTACTTTTTATTATCTTTCTTTCCCCATCCCATCCCCTACCAAACATGTGTCTTCTTTACTACTATATTACTTTTTATTTTCTCTTTTGGTATTGGGGATTGAACTTAGGGGCATTCTGCCTCCAAGTTACATCCCCAGCCCTTTTTATTTTTTGTTTTGAAATAGGGCCTCATTACGTTGCTGAGAATCTCTCTACATTTCTGAGGCTGTCCTTGAACCTGCGGTCATCCTATTTCAGCCTCCCAAGTACTAAGATTAATAGGCCACCACACCCAGTTTACTGTTATATCCCCCAACATCACCCACAGAAATACCCAGCAGATAATATACAGATACCCCCAAATTATTTTTGAATGAATGAAAATCCTAACAGAACACTTCTGCAAAATAGAAGTTAGGATTCTTGGCAGCTTTCCCTAATACTCTCACCCCTCCTATTCAAACCTGCTCTCCACTTCCTGTCCCATCTTTATTGTACTACATAATGTGGCAGGCAGTCATATACAAAGTACAAAAATGTTCATTTGGGGACACTAATTTCCTAATCCATGCCCTAAATGACTCTCAGTGAGTCACTTAGATTTCATAAAATTTCCCTATTTCCTAAGGTGTCATTAATAGTTCCACTTCTTTTTAAAATCTCAGTCACGGACTCATTTACAAGAGTAACATCATCCAATAGTCGAGCCCAAAGCCAAAAGGATTCAAGGAAGCAAAGTTACTAAGAGGACTCCACTCATTTGCATGAGGTACTACAACCATCCTCATCAGCAGGATGTCGTGAGAACAAATGAGATAATATCTGTGAGTACTTTAACATTAATAAGGAACACTCATACATACACAGAATCATTTTCTACCAATTCAGGATTCATATGTCTTTTGTATTATAGCAAGGAAGGTCAACCGTTGTGCATTCCTCATAAGTAAAAAAAAAAAAAAAAAAAAAAAAATCTGGTTACTTAAGGCATTTACCCAAAGAATCTGTTTCAGAATTTGAGAATCTTTAGGAATAAAGGAGCCAAGTATATTTCAGGAATTTTCTACATCCTTTACTTTCTGCAGGCTTTACCTGTCCTCATACAGCATGTAATGTTAGAGAATGAGAAAGCCCCTTATCGATCATCTGATAAGCCCCCCTAGTTTAGAAGAGGAAGTAACACCCATAAAGTCATACACCAAAGTCCTTCAGGCATTCAAGCGGTGGAGGTCAGCTTCCCCATTTTCTCTGCAGGGAGTATTCTGTCCCACCCATTGCTTCTCATGCACTGTTGTTCTATGACCCTCCTCTAACTTTCAAAGGTCGGGATGGGAACCAGGAAGGGAGAAGCAAATGCTAAGATCAAGATCTCACCATGAAAAAAAACATAGTTTTGTCATAACGTTTCCAGCTTTTGGACTTTTGATAAGAAATAACTACACTTGTGAAAGTATGCAAATAAACATCTGGAAAGAATTCAGGTTAGCATGGCCAGCATTTGAAAACCTCGGCTAATTTGGACACTAGCAATCTGGAATGCTTAGCAAAATGGAGCAACACTGGATGCTGAGGCAAAAAAAAAAAAAAAGAAAAAGAAAAACTTGGAAAGTATTTTCAGAGTGAAGTGTGGTGGTGCACACCCCTACTCCCAGTACTTGGGAGGCTGAAACAGGAGGATTGCAGGTTTGAGGCCAGCACACAGTAACATAGCAAGACCCTATTCCAAAATAAAAAGGGCTGATGGTGTAACTCAGATTTAGAATGCCCCTGGGTTCAATCCCCAGTACCAAAAAAGAGAAAGTATTTTCAGTAGAAAAAACTACCCTCAATTATTAAGCAATAAATAACCACAGCTGAGAAAAGCTTAAAGACTAAACCAAAGACAATGCCCAATACAACGGATCAGTCAGTTGTGATGGAAAAAAGAAGAGAGACTGATGCTTATCACATATCAAGACTTTGAAGAATGCGAAGTCCAGAGTGTGCACGCTGTAGATAATGAAGAAACAGTAAGGGCCTTCTGCCCTGTTGGAGAAAGTGGAGATATGGTAAGTGAATTTTTTAAAGGGTCTCCATTAGTGGAAGTTATAATCTGAAAATGTCTATTGAACTGTCTAATAAAATTTCTGATTCCTTGTCTACCCCTCAGTCTCACTGTGAGAATATAATTGTATCTTTTCTGTCAAAGGAAGTAGTTTCACTTAAAAGGCCATTTTGCAACCTGGTAGAGACTTACATTCCTTCCCCAAATTAACATCTCTTAAGAGACTTCAGGTGTCGACCCTCCCCCATCTTCCCCTGTAGCTGACTGTGAAGACTGTGAAGCTGTAACTCCCACCAATAGGAGTTCAGCGCAGGAGGACCCTTATGTTAGACCCACTGGGTTTGTGAGGTGTGCTCTCTCACACACCGGGGAGCACCTTTTTTGCAAAAAAGTAAAATCTCCTTGCCAAGCAATTTTCGAACACGTGCCTTTTCTTTAGACGCTGTGAAAAGTTATTTCTAACATCACCAAACCCATTCTCCCCTCTCTCACCCATCTCAGTAAATGGCACTAACAATAACACAGCCACTCAAGCCACACACCCAGGGATCAACATGATTCTGTCACCCTATACTCTTGGATCATGCATCAGTACATCCACCAACTCTATCTTCAACACATATACCACAACGAACCTATTCAGTCAGCCTCCCTGTCTCAGTCCATTTTCTGTTGCTGTAGCAAAATACCCCACACTAGGTCATTGGTTAAGAAAAGAGGTTTACTTTGGTTCCCAGTTATGGAGGCTGCTAAGTCCAAAAGCATGGCATCGGTGGGGACCTAGTGCTAGTTCGAGTCATGACGGAAAGCAAAAGGTAAGCCTTTGCCTGTGAAAGGGAAAAGCACAAGAGTTGGACTCACCCACTAGCACCTGGCTCTTACAAGCACTCACTCCCTCTGGTGGGACTTAACTCCCAGGAAAAGCAAACCTCTCACGTGAGAATCTACCCACTCTCGCGAGATCCACCTACTAGCCTGAGCACCCAAGTACTCCCAGGAGAATCTGCCCTCCAGCTACAGAATCAACCTACTCATGGACAATCAAACCTCTCGCATGAAAATCTCCTAACCTAGCAGGAGAACTTACATACAAGCGTGAGAACCGTGAAAATCTACGTTCTCCTGTATGAATTTCAGTTGCTTTGAAAATTGAATTTGTTTTCAAATAAACAGCAGTCCTTAGCCATTTCCAATTCAAATGCATGGAAAGGATACATTGAGACGGCTCCATATAGAATTTGTGTCATGCTTTCTAATCATTATGTGTCTAGGACCCCAGAAATCCAATTACCTTCAAGACAAAATACTAGATGATGGTGGCCATAGTAGTTTCTACACGTTAAATTGGCCGCTTCTCACTCGGGAGAGATAAATTTTAAACCTTTAAAATGTCCAAACTGGAGGAGAAATAAATCAGTAAAAGTATAGAAAAGCTCTGATAAAATACGAGGATATAGCCGCAGTGTAATTCTACTTTTTCTTCTCTTTCATGCTTTGCTTTGTTCTTTTGTTGCTCTTCCAAAACCTAGCAGTAGAGATGAGTAGAAAATTCACAACTGGATTATTTTATAAACAAATGCTTTTTAAAATAGAGTAGAAATTAAGTGAAATGGTTGTATTTTGTCTTCTTCATGCTGGGATGGTTGAAATGGCAAATAAATAAATAGTGTAGCAACTGATCTATGCATATACTTTATAATTCTGAACTTTATACTTACATTTTAAAACACAGAATTGAACCCTGAAAAGAACACTTTGTGCAGTTCTGAGAACCATGTCCGTGTATATGTGCATTTAATGTTTACATTTTTAAATAAATTTTCATAAACCGGGCATGGTGGTGCACACCTGTAATCCCAGTGCTTGGGAGGCTGAGATAGAAGGATCACAGGTTCGAGGACGGCCTCAGCAAATAGTGAGACTCTCAGCAACCTACTGAGACCCTGATTCAAAACAGAAAATAAAATCGGTCTGGGGGTGTAGCTCAGAGTTAGAATGTCCCTAGGTTCAATACTCAGCACCACAAAAATAATAAATATCTTCATTGTGTGTAGAAAGAAGATAAAGACCATTGAGATTTTCTGAACATGATTCCTTTTTTTAAAATATGATAAATAGACCAGCCATCTAAATCAGGACAGAAACAATCACAATATGGCAACATCTAGTTATTATCATACCTTGAGTCAAATGACATAGGTGGTTAGTTGGTTAGTCTTTACAAATGGCAAGAGATTTGATGTAGCTATCATTTCCTTGCTTGTAAAGTATTCTTTGGTTCTTTAATTAAAATGGTAGCTAATACTAATATGATTGGTGCCAACACTGCTCTTGCATGTCTCCTGGTCCCCATGTTAACAGAGTTGTACATAACCATACTTTCCTGGCACAGTTCAAGGATATTGTGCTACGTTTCTCAAAGGCAAAGCTTGAGCCCCACCATACCCACTTTCAGGCGATAGCAAGACATTCGGAGGCTCTATTCACCTCCTTTAAGCTCTAGCCTCCTCCTTTTAAGTTTTCCAGAGGTCCCTGGTGTTCAGGGGGTCCCTTCGAGAGGATTCTTTTACAGCTTGTACCTTTCTTAGTGCATAGACTGTCGTGGGGGGAGACGGGTATATACCTTTCTAAGGCACAGAATCCTGGCAGCAGCTGATCTTCAGTTTTTTTCTTCTGTAGCAGGGCCTCAAGTCAATAGGTCAAGATCTTTGGAAGGTTCGGTCCCTTCTCCTCTAGCAGAGATTTGGGTTGTGATGGACCAGAAATGATGCTCATCAGTGTAATCACATCACCCAGGCAGAGGACATGAGACACTGTATTAGTTTCCTAGTGTTGTCATAAAAATGACCACAAACTAGGTGTCTTAAAACAACAGAAATTTATTCCTTCTGAGTTGTGGATGCTAGAAATCTGAAATTGAAGTGTCAGTCATTCCTCGTATCTATGAGAATTGGTTCCAAGACCCTTGCAGATACCAAATTCTGTGGATGCTGAAGTCTCTTATAGAAAATGGCATAGTATTTGCATAAAACCTATACACATCTATCTATGCACTGTTAAGTCACCTCTAGATTACTTATGATACCTAATACAATGTAAACGATATGTAAGTCATTGTTCTGGACTGTTTAGGAAACAATGACAAGGGAAAACAGTCTGTACATGTTTAATACAGACACAATTTGTCTTAACATTTTTGACCTGTGATTGGTTGAATCGGCAGATGTGGGACGCACAGAGGCAGAAGGCCAGCTGTCCTCTCGCTGAAGGCTCCAGGAGAGAATCGGCTGTTCCATGCCTTTCTCGTAGTCACTAGTGTGGCTGGCTCTCCTCGGCATCCCTTGCCTTCTAAACACATCATCTCTATCTCCATCATCAGGTGGCCTGCTCTGTGTGTGTTTGTGTCTCTTCTTTTCTAAGAATGCCAGACAGATTGGATTGGCCCTGATCCAGTATGAGCTCGTTATGATTTGATTACATCTTCAAAACTCCTATTTCCAAAGAAGGCCACACTTAGAAAAGACTGAAGACTAGGCCTGCAATCTGTCTTTTGTGGGGACACAATTCATGCCCTCAATAGATAGCCACTTGTACTTGAAATAGCTCCAAACAATGGCTACCAGTCCATAAAGCTGGGCCATCTCCAGCCCTGCTCTCCTCCACGATCTGGTCATGAAGCAGCGGAGGAGGCTGAATCCTGCAGCCCATCTGCTCCCATGGGTCGCTGCAATTCAACAGAAGGTGATTCCCCACTAACATGCTGAGTCCTGGGCTCAGAATGCCCTCGCCACATCTAAACCCAAAGCATTACAGTCGTTTGTTTTGGTTTTGCACTTTCCCCCATAACCCCTTTTGTTGCTTTTAAGCAGCCACCTCTTAAGGCACACAGCAGACACAGAGCAGCTGACAGATTGGTTTGAGGACCCACTATACTAGTCCCCATTGCTGTAACGAGTCACCACAAATATAATGGCTTAAAATAATACAAATTTATTACCATACAGTTTTACAAGTCAGAGAAGTCCAAAATTATTCTCACTGGGGTAAAATCAAGGTGTCTGCAGGACCTCGCTCCTTCTGTGGCCTCCAGGGGCAATGGCCTTCACTGTCTTCACCAGGTCACTTGTATTCCTTGGCTCACACCTGGCATCCACCGTGGAAGCCAGTAATGATGCAGCATCTCTCAATCACTCCGTATCTTTATATCTGCCTCTGATCTCTGCTTTCATCAACACATCTCTTTCTTTTCTTCCTCTTTTTTTTAATAAAAACCCTTGTGATTTCATTGACCCCACCCAGATAATCCAGGATCATCGCCCTATCTCAAGATCCTAAACTTAGTCACATCTACAAAACTCCTTTTTGCCATGTTAAGTACCGTATTAATAGGTTATGGGGGGATAGGATGTGGATATCTGGGGAAGGAAGAGGTCATTGTTCTACTTACCACAACCACCATGTATTTTACTCCTTCTGTCCACTTCCTGGGCCTGGAGCACCTAAGTTTTCAAATGTTCTGATTACAAAAAGGTTGCTTCATCTTGGTATTAAAATATCAGGGCTAATTTCCCTGCATTCCCCAGTGTATTCAAGTTGATATTCTGTCACCATTTAAAATTCAATGTGGCTATACTTACTGAAGAAAACACAAATTCTTCAGGAAAGTATAATTTCAGGTGGTCACCTTTGATAGGAATATGTGAGTGTATAATAATGGGCCTTGTGAACACTCGTAGTGAGTAATAAAACCCAGAGGAGACCTTTGTGAATGAAGTTGCTCATTTGACATGCTGACCTCTGAGATCTCTTACTCCCTAAAAACTATTCTAAATTCTTTCTTTATTCGTTTATTCCACAGATATTCCTTACCTGCCCACTATGTGCAAGGTACTATGCTAGGCACTTAAAATATAGATGGACAGAGGACTGTAGGTTTTTTCCTCATGAGAGTACACAGTATAGTATAGTAGAGGAGACAGGAACCTCACATAAACAAATAAACATATAATCCCAATGTGTTACTAATGTTTTATGAGAGATAAAGAGAATCTAGGATTGTGATTAAACAGATGAGGACTAGCATAGGTGTTAAAAATAGGCAAGATTTCTCTCATGAGCATGTGTGTTTCCAGGGCTAGGGAGTGTATTGTCTTTTAAAATTTTAAAAGCAATAATAAAATTGAGTAAAATAAGTTTTCTTTTTTATTATTATTGTGCACTGGGGAATTCCACACAATGTCAGTGATGACATACTCATCCTGGAAAAAAAGATTTTGTTGGTTTAAGTGCTAAACATTCACCACAGTTACTGTTGAGTTTTAGTAACACACACACACACACATATGCTATAAAATACCACATTTTTATTACTTATCCTTTAATACATGCTCTTCTATGTGGAAGTTAATTTGAAGAACTCCTAGTTATTTAATCAGATCCCAACACAGGCAGACTCAAAGTTATATATTAAATGTTGTGTTCTCCCAAATTCATATGTTGAAGCCTATAATCTCCAATGTGATATTACTTGGAGGTGAGGCCTTTGGACAGTAATTGGGTCAAGAGGTAGGGAAGCCCTCATGAGTGTGATTAATGTCTTTATAAGTAGAAACATGAGAAAGATGCTCTACTCTCTGATCCCCACCTTATGAGGATACAAGGAAAGGACAACCTTCTCCTGCAAACCAGAGAAACAGAGCCTTTACCAGATCTGCAGACACTTTCATCTTGGCCCTCCCAGCCCCTAGGACACTGAGAAGTAAATGTTTGTTGTTTAAGATCCCAGTCTATATTATTCTGTTATAGCAGCTTCGATAGACTAATACACTTAACTATGTACATTTGCTTCTAGATTAGGTTTATGGAGAATGATAATTTTAATTCAAGCTCACTTTTTATCTCTGAGTCTTTGGTTCTTTTTAAGAGCACTTAGTCCTCCTGATGTTTCACGCCCTGATCAAATGTAAAGTGGTCAATTATGTCTATGTTGAGGACAGCTGACTCTTTCAAAGAAAGAATTCATTCTTGGGTTTCTTTCCTATTTCTAGGGTAACGGCTCCCAAGCTCACATAAAAGCGACAACATATCTGGATAGTGATGTTTTGGACATAAACCTCTGTCATGGTCAAGATGTCACTGCTGAAACTATGGCCAACACTCATGGTGGTGCCTGTAAAAGCCAAAGAAATTAATTCCAGCGCCGGGCGTGGTGGCGCACGTTTGTAATCCCAGTACTTTGGGAGGCAGAGACTGGAGGATCTGGGTTCGTGGCCAGCCTCAGCTCTCTCTAACTCTCTCTCTCCCTGTCTCTCTCTCTCTCTCTCTCTACTTAGTGAGGCCCTCCGCAACTTCGTGAGACCTGGTTTCAAAATAAAGTATAAAAAATAGGGCCGGGGGTGTAGTTCAGAGGTAGAACCCCTCTGGGTTCAATCTTCGGTACCGCAAAAAAAAAAAAAAAGAAAGAAGTTAATTCCAAATCCTTATTTGTGCTTCATACAAATCATTCTCCATGCTTCACTCTCTTGAAGTGTTTATGTGTGATATTTTCTGAAACTTGGAAAAAATTTCCTATTTCTTTTTATTAGTTTTGAAAAGATTCATTGATGGAAACTGCTGCAGATTGGAGGTATAACAATGGAAAAGATTTCTCAGACACAACAGTGTTCATTTTGAAGCTGTGCACACAGGAAAGACAAATTTTGAAAAGTTAATTCCAACCTTTGAAGTACTACACTATCCAAAAGAAAATGTAGACACAAGAAAATAAGTAGGTTTGACTCTCTGCTAAGGCTATTTTTCTCTCCTGGATTAACTTTTTTTTTTCTAGAGTGACGTCTTAGATGAGGTTAATCAGACACACACCAATAAAAAGTCCAAAGAGACACATCAGCTTTGAAAAATGTGTGGAACACCAGGCTTTAAAATTTTACCTTGAAGATCAATGCATACAACTCTTAGAGAAGCCCCATAAATATTCAGTGGAAGAAGTGTAAGAATATGGACATTTATATTGGAAAAAAAAGAATCAAATTTTGAAGACAGGCAGCAACAACAAAATATGCTGGTCTGATATTACCCCCAAAATGGAAAAGACAGTGTTTGAATGCTTTAATCACTTTCACGAAGAACTGGATGCTTGTTCTAAAGCAATGAATGATGTCCAATTTTTTTTTTATCATTCAGTGATTTTCTCTTTCTACAGAAGAAAAATTTCAGAAGTTTTCCCCAAATATTACTTTTTTTTTTTTTGCAGTACCGGGGATAGAACCCAGGGGCGTTCTACCTCCGCGCTATACCCCTGGCCCTATTTTTCATACTTTATTTTGAAACCGGGTCTCACGAAGTTGCGGAGGGCCTCACTAAGTAGAGAGAGAGACAGAGAGACAGAGACAGAGACAGAGACAGAGAGAGAAAGAGAGCTGAGGCTGGCCGTGAACCCAGATCCTCCGGTCTCCACCTCCCAAAGTACTGGGATTACAAGCGTGCGCCACCACGCCCGGCCCCAAATATTACATTTTGATTAATTTTTCTAGTTAAGATACTTTAGTGGAAATTTTTTACAAATGATGAGACATTTGAAAGCCACTACAACTGATCTGAGAGAAGTAGATGACATTGCCAATATTACAATTTCTGGAAATTACAGTGCAAGAGGATCTTTGTGATTCTGCCAAATGTATCCTTTTTAAGAGAGTTTTGGAATTACTTTATTGCTTCATGCCAAAGAAACTTTTCAAATTAATAAATACATTTTTTTAATTAACTGAGTGTAAACGGCTGACCAATCTGGCTCTACTGTCTATTGAGCTTGAATATTCAACAAGATCAATATTAAGGAAGTCACTGACCAATTTGCCAAAGTTGAGTCTTATAAACAGAAACCATGATATTGTTATGTTATTGTGAAAGACCAATGTCTAGGTAAACATGTTGTAGAGGATATTTTTTCCTTTTTTCAAAAAGCACATTGATGTAATTACAAAGTATTAATCTTGAAGGATTAGAAAAAGTCAGTCACTGAAAGGGCAGCCTAATATCATTCCATGTATAGGGAACAGTTAGCTCAAAGAGCCCAAGATGTGAAAGAACATGGCTGGAGTCAAGTGGAAAGCGCCTCAGGTTGTGTCTTGGGACACAAGCAGAGAACTGACCAGATGGCATCCTATAGGTGATGGAAATTAAATTCAAAGTATAAAAGTTAAATTTTATTTGAAGCAAAAAAAAAAAGAAACAATTGAAGCATTTAAATCAAGAAAGTGGTGAGATCAAACTTATATTTTTAAAAGATAGTTCCGGATGAAGTGCTGAAAATAGTCGAAAGGGAGTAGGCATGAAAATGTGAGACCAATAAGGAGGGACTTTCGATCATCTAAACTGGGGGTGGTTGTGGCTTAGAAAGACAGGTGGCAGGACACCTGTCAGAAGTGGACTGACCTGAGTCGGGCGGGCGTGGTGGCGCACACCTGTAATCCCGGTACTTGGGAGGCTGAGACAGGAGGATCGCAGGTTCAAGAACAGACTCAGCAACTCAGCAAGACCCTGTTTCAAAATAAAAAATAAAAAGGGCTAGGGTGTAGCTCAGAGGTAGAATGCTCCTGGGTTCAATCCCCAGTACAAAGAAAAAAAAAAGAAGTGGATATACCTGAGATTGAGTAGATAGATTTGGGAACTATATTTGAGGCCGAACTGAGGTGTGTCTTCCTGGATTGGATAGAAGGAGTGAACAAGAAGAGCAGGAACCACGAAGACATTCCAGGTTTCTGGCTTAACAAGTGGTGGATGGTACTGTCACTGGTTGACATGAAGGAGAAACTAGTTCAGGGAGTAAAATCCTCTTCTCAAGGCTCAAAGGCAATGATGTTATGTGCATCTATGAATGGATCATTGTGAATCTCACTATTATGTAGGATTATAATACACCAATGAAAAAGGATTTTTAAAATTCAAAGGCAACCTCACAAGACAAAGTGTAGAGACAGAAAATGTGAAGTGGCACCCTTAGTTTTAAAAAATCATCATATAGACAAAACCCAGAGAAGATCTAATTCATATTTTCACTGCACACAGTAGAGAGCTGAGGCCTGAGGAGTCCAGATGACTTGTATGAGGAGTGAGAACCTGGCTCAGAAGTCCTCTCCTAGGTCAGACTCTTTGGCTCTCTCCAGTACCCCAAGCGTCTCACCCAGGTGTTGTTCATACTCCTTTCCCCTCATTCCTCTTTCAGTTTCTAACAAACTGAGCCTATGACTTCACGTCTTCCTAGGGGCATAGATGGTGATGTGGATGCCAAGAAGGCGCTTCCTGTCTTCGGATCTTTCAGGCTAGTCATACCTTGTTTCTGAGAAGCATTGCAGTGTTGTCAATCAGGAAAGTTTTGTTCACCAAACTTCTTCTTCTAAAGAGAACATCCCCCAAACCGTCTGGAAGGCTTGTAGGCTCTTTAAGAGAGCTTTAGTTACACAGCCAGGCATTGTGGTGCACACTTGTAATCCTAGTACTTAGGAGGCTGAGATAGGAGGATTGTAGGTTTGAGGCCAGTCTCAGCAACTCAGTGAGACCCTGTTTCAAAATAAAAAATAAAAGGAGCTGGGGGTGTACCTTAGTGCCAGAATGTATCTGGGTTCAATCCTCAGTACGAGAAAGAGAGAGTATTTATTTCTGCAAATGATTCATGCACACAAATACTGGTCCAGTACCTACTGTTTTGTAGGCTATGATTGATTCAAAAGGACAATATTTGATTCTGAGCACCAAGGACGTTTTTAATTTGGATGGAGAAATTAAGGGACAGATGTAAGAATGGATTAAGGGACAGTGCTGGTCAGTGTAAAGATTTGGCATCAGAATAGGTACCTGGCAAAGTAAGGGCCAAGACATTTCAGAAAGGGAGCCATCCATGTGGGCAGGAGAAATAAAGAAAAGTATGGGGCTGGAGATGGAAATTGAAGAACAGCTTGGCTTTTAAAAGGAGGAAAAAAAGAGGGCAGACTGAAACTTGAACTGAGAGAAACTAACTCATTTCGGGCCCTGACCAAGACCAAAAAAGCATCAGGAGTTTTAATGAAGATCAGTTGGTGACTGGATTTGACAGATGCAGAACAGCTAAACTAAGAATAACAACAACAACTAATTATCGTACCTGTATTAACTCACACATCACAACAACTTTATGAGGACGTATTATTCTAGCTCCATTTTATAGATAAGGAAGTTGAGGCACAGAACAGCATTTAACTTGCCCCAGTCACACAGCCAGCGCATTGTTGTGCTGAGTCTCAAGTTCATCTACAGAGCCTGTGCCCTCGACTGCTGCAGTATGTGGCCTCACCCACAAGTGCCGATGGTTTGTAACAAAGGGAGTGGCATCAAAACAATCATGACGAAGTTCTGAGAATAATGACTAAAGATAAAAATAAACAACTACCCATAAGGCACTGCAGAGACAGTCAGATTGCAAAGACCAGCAGGCTGAAGAGCCAAGTTCAAAACAGCAAGGATGAAGATAAACATTGAGAACAGGTTCTGAAAGAGGTAGCACCTGGGCTTAGGCAGCGGGTGGGATTAAAAGAAAAGAAAAAGCCAGAGGGCAAGGAAAGCCACAGATAAGCCTCCCTGAGCCACATCACTGGCAGAAAGCTGCTCGGGCTCTCTGACCTCACTGCCCATGGGGGCTACCTCTGCTCCTGCAGCGTAAGGAAATCATGCCGGTCTCCCACAAGAGAATAAATGCCATAAAATTTGATAGTAGAGACTGAACATGAAATGGTTAGTGCACACCAGAAACCCATCTTACTATCCCCACTTCCTGGGGTAAAGGGCAAGTACAGAAATTAGAAATTAAACAAGAAACAAGGTCAACTAGGTAGATCAGCTTCTGGAACACTAAAATTCAGGGTGAGCAGTTGGAATTTAATCTTGGAGGTATTATGGAGCTACTGAATGTTCTTGAAGAGGAAGAGGACAAAATGGGCATATCAAGTATTCTACCCTGACTGTGGTTTATAGGTGGGATTGAAAGGAATAAAGACAATAAATAGTTAAGTTTAAATGCAGTGAGGGCAAGAAGACTTGAAACCGTGGATCAAGAAGATTCAAGAAGGCAGTTAAAATAAAGATAGGGTTTCCAGGGGAAATCCAAACTTGCAAGGATGATTTCTAGCAACTCTGGGAGAATTTCGTCCTGTGGTACTAGCAGTTTAGAAGGCCCGGGAAACTTTTGTACCTCAACAACACACCGAAAAGACGAGTCCCTTGGAACAGAGGTAAACCGTGTAATTTTAGGTAGACTCATAGTTTCCCCTGAAAACATTCTTTCATCCATGATAAATATAGCTTTAAGCAGGATCCCACATGATTCATGTGGCTGTAACACACCCCGCTAGCTTTTCTTTCTAAGAGAGCCATGATTCAACTGCTTTTGTCTAAGAATTGGGAAAATTTGCTAGGATCAGCTGAACAGTTAATAGATATACCTGAAGCATGAGTAGTGATACTGGAAATAGACCGTTTGTACTCTGGTATGAAAAAAATAATAATTTTTTCCTTCATGATATCTTTGAGTACTCTAAATCTTTATGACAGGTTGCCAACTACATTATTGGTCTTTGGGGTTTTTTTTTCTTTTCCTTAACCATTATGTGCAGGAATTACTTTTTGAAGCATTCAGAGTGAAAATCAAAAGTTAGTTTAAAAAAACCTTTACAATCTTGTGACTTCAATTTTTATTTTCTTCATCAGCATAGAAGGAAGTTAGTCTAGACATTCTCACAGGAAATAAATGTATGATTCCTTTAACATTTTCATAAATAGTTTTTGATGATGGTCTTTGAAATACTTAGGATTTTTCCAAATATGCCAAATAGTATGTAGACTCAGATATTAAACACAAATTTAAGAAGCTATGTAATCCACATTTATATCCACCTCTAACCCATCAATCATAATTTCTTCCTTGATAGAATTGAAAAAAATTTTCCAGGACGTTCATAAATATGACACATTGAATCATGTCGAAGAGCTTTCTTTGGCACAGCCTTTTTAGAATGTCTGCTCACCACCTCCTTCCACATCCCCACCACCTTTCCTGGGAACCATTGTCTGTCCACATGATTAAGGAGATGGATTCTATTGTTATATTTCTATTTCATGGCCCTGCCCTGTGACCACAGTCAGTTGAGCTAGGGAAGGCATCTGACTCTGCAGTCTGGATTTAGAAAAGAGAGAGAAAGAGAGACAGCTATCTCTTTCCAGTTAGTTGGAGGTGCAACATATATTGTTGGGACTTTCTGGAAATTGATTTTTTAAATTTTTTGCATGGAAAAGAAAAAGTTTGTCCACATAGACAGAGGGAGGGAGGAAGGGAAGGAGAGAGGAGAGAGAGAAGGGGAGGGGAGAGGAAGGCCATCAAAACAGAAACACCAGGAGCGCTGTTCAAGTTTCTGGTCCAGTTTGTTCCTGAGGGTTAGCTGCTTCTCTGTCTTAGACTTTGTGAATGTCTTGTATGCTCATCTTAAGTTCCCTTTGCACAAGCTATCTCAAAGGGGTCTCTGCTCTGAGTGTCTCTTCAGAGCTCACATGACAAGTGGTGCAAGACTATGTTGAACAGCATCTCCCTTAAGCACACCAGGTTGCCTGGGTGGACTCAGCCACAGCTCTGGTGGTTGCTGGGAGACACCTTTGGGAAAGTTTGTTTGGGAGCCAAAAAGGAGGGGAAGCAGCAGCCTGCTTGAAGCAGCAGCTCACATCAGTGAATTGCCAGGCCATACCCTTTTCAGTTTAAACTCCAGTCTCTGGAGCAGTCTTTAGGGCCAGGGACCTCACCTTGGGTTTCTCCAGATCTCCCAGCATCTTTCTCAATGTAAAAGGTGTATGAGGGTTGAGGGTATGAGCTATGAGGGCTCTCTGAATGCATGCACTCTGTAGCAAGGCGTTCAATTTCCTACAGGCAAAGCAAGAAGAGAGGGAAGGCACTTGAGCCGGTCCTAGCAACTATCTCATAAATATCTCCCCTGCAAGGCCAGGGAAGAATAGTATAGAATGTAGCATAGCATCTCCTTCTCCACAGCCCCCAAGCCCTACATGTATCCTAAACCACCATTTTATGGCAGAGTGGGAGGTAAGTCAGTTTGTCACAAGAACAGGGTACTCTACTCCAGGGCTGTACTGGTGAATGTCTCCCTTTTAGGAATTGGGAGACTTAGAGTCATTTATCAGAGCCTGCTTTGCTTTTTCCTTCTTAGGTATTCCTCAAGCACTCAGAAAACGTAGCCTCATCAGCAAGCTCTAGCAGACTATGTTTGCATTTTGTCTTTCTGAAGATTAATTTGAATCCTACCCAAGGAATTAAAATAAATTACAGAACTATTCTGAAGTCTCTTTGTAGTCTATGGTCCAAAATCATCATAGCCCCAAATCAGCATAGTTTCTATTAGCTTGCCTCATTTCACCTCATCGGCTCTATCATGGGGTCATGGGCATGATCTCAAGATGACAGCTTTAGCTCTGGAAAAGCATTTTTAATCAAAACATCTGCTTCTGGTCTGGCTGACTAGATAATGTGAACCAATCCTCCCCTGAAAGAGGGCTAAGAGCACTGGATGAAATTTTTAAAAGATCAAAACTTTGGAAGCATCAAAGCACTAACAAAATAGTACTGAGTTGCCTGTCCCAGATACAGAAATGATGGGAAATCTAGATAAGGAAGCTTGGCTCTTGGGTCACTTTTGAATTAGGCATATTCACCAGTTGGAGGGAGATGGCCAAGAGGCTGAGGTGTACTTCTGGTACCTTCACAGAGTTGGGAGGACAAAAATCAGTGTCTCGAGCCAGGCAAGGTGGGAGTTCAGTAAACTATCCTTCACTTTAGACTGGTAGCTCAAAGAGCTGCACCCTAGAAGGAAGGGTCATACAGAAGGAAACTGGGTTTTTTTGTTTTTTGGTTTTTTTTGCTGTACCAAGGATCAAACCCAGGGGCATTCTACCTCCGCGCTACACCCCCGGCCCTATTTTTTATCCTTTATTTTGAAACAGGGTCTCACTAAGTTGCGGAGGGCCTCACTAAGTAGCTGAGGCTGGCCACGAACCTGGATCCTCTGGTCTCAGCCTCCCAAGTACTGGGATTAAAAGCGTGCGCCACCACACCCGGCTTGAAGGAAACTATTTTTTCATGAACTTTTGCTGAGTAGCCTAGAAAATATCAAACCTGGAACTTGGCTTATCATCCGAAATTATTAGCATTTCCAGGCACTTAACTAAATTAATTAAAAAACCCTCTTTGGTGGACAAAACATGATTTTATAATTCGCACACATTTGTGTTTGATATATTATTTGCCAAAAATGAAAATATCTAGCAAACAATCACAGGTCACCAGGCATATGTAGGGACTAGACACGATGAATGTAAACCACAAACAACAAACATAGACTCTGGAGGCTCTAAATACTGAATTTAATAGATAAAGACATAAACAACTGTGCTCGCGAGGTTCAAGGAGATAAAAGTCAAGCTTAAAATTCTGTGGTGGCGCACACTTGTAATCCCAGTACTTGGGAGGCTGAGACTGGAGAATCCGGGTTCGCGGCCAGCCTCAGCTACTTAGTGAGGCCCTCCACAACCTAGTGAGACCCTGTTTCAAAATAAAGAAAAAAAAAATAGGAGCCGGGCGTGGAGGTGCATGCTTGTAATCCCAGTACTTGGGAGGCTGAGACAGGAGGATTGCAGGTTCGAGGACAGCCTCGACAATGAAGCAAGACTCTAAGCAACCTAGTGAGACCCTGTTTCAAACTAAAAAATAAAATAGGGCTGGGGGTGTGACCCCTGGGTTCAATCCCCAGTACCAAAAAAAAAAAAACACAAAAAAATTCTGGCAGAACCGATAATTTTGATGACTAAAATTAAGAATTTAATAAGCAAATGTAACAGTATACTAGATGTACCTGAAAAAAGAATTACAGAATTGTAAGTTAGGTTATAAGAAATTTTCCAGAATGAAACACAAATACATAAAGATGAAACATAGAAGAGAAAATGAGAGGCATAGAAAATATATCGAGAACCCCTTACATGCTTTTCATTGGAATTGCAGATACAAAGAAATAAGCAATGAAATGGAGGCATTATTTGAAAAGATATTCACTGAAATTACTCTGGAATTGATGAAATACCACATTTTATCATCAGGCTGTGCTGCAGAAATATATACTAAAAAATGGTTCTTAAAAATCAAGGAAGAAACATCAGATGTGAGTAGTCATTACCCCAGCTCTACCTACTAGCACACTTTCATCCCCATCTGGCTTTCAGTTAGTCCACACAGGTCCAAATGTCCCTGCTGGATAATTCATTTCCTAAAGCGAGAATGACTCAGCTCTGTAGCTCTCTTGTATGACTATACAGCTTTCAACCACATAAAATATTCTGCCTCTCCCACACTTCCCTGGGCTTTGAGGTCACTCCGTGGGGCTCTCTTTTGACCACTTGTCCAGAAACACTAAAATGATGTTTATTTTATTCCCATTTCATTGTTGTCATCTAAAAATTACAAATTCGGCCTTACTTCCCAAATCTGATTTTATGGGCCTAACATTCACTGTGGGGAGGGAGGTGTCTTTTATCCTCTAACCTCAGAACTTGGGCAGAGCCTTTATCAGGGATCCAAGTCTTCAATCTCTTCTGATTCTTTCCTTTCTCCCAGGAATGTTTTATCTAGCTGTAAGTGGGGAAAGCTGATTTAGTCTAAAAGTTATATGGTAAACTTTCTTTGTTATGCACAGAGTACATTCTTACTAAGAGAATGGACATTCTATTCATCTGTATGCCGTTGAATTAAACAGGGTAAAGGCAAAGAAACAAGAAAAACAACCTGGAAAGAAACTTGAATGGGTATCTCCAGGTATTGTTTAACAACATATAAAGTCAGAAGTCTTAACTAATGCACATGCACACACACACACACACATTTAAACACATATTTCCAATATACTTATATGGAAACATACGTATGCAGGTATCATATTATATACACAGGTTTATCACAACAGAATTTATTATCCACAAAATTATGTGGATATTTGTTCAATACCTGTATTAGTCAGTCTTCCATTACTGTAACAAATACCTGCTATAATCAACTTATAAAGTGAAAAGGTTTATTTTGACTCACAGTTTTGGAAGTTTTCATCTACAGTTAGTTGGCCTCATTGCGTTTAGTCATGTGGCAGGCAGCATATCCTGGTAGGGAGCATGTGGTAAAGTAAAGAGACGGGGTAGGAGATCCCACTATCCCCTTCAAGAGCATCCCCAGTGAATGGCAGACCTCCCGTGAGTTCCCACCTCTTCAAGTTTACACAACCTCCCAGTAGCATCATGGGCTAGGGATCAAGCCTTTAGCACATGGACCTTTCAGGGACACTTATCCAAACTGTAACAATACCTAAATGACTTCTATTTTTATCATGTTCTAATTAGTCCATATATTTTAACATATTCTAAAATAGATATAAAACTATATAATTGTTGGCCTTTTCTGGTCTTCATGCTTCTTACCTATCCCTTACTAGTTTATAAAAATAGTAGGGAGTGATTCTGTAGTTATTTATCTAAACCTATATGAAATCTACATGTAAATGTAACAAAGATCATACTGAAGCTCAGATTTCAGAACTACCTACCTCAGAAAGCCAGGACATTTAGAAAAGTAACTTGTGCTCCCTGAAAGAAGTGGACAGAAAGATGTTTGGGGCTGAGAGCGAAGTCTTGGGCCATCAGAATCAGAAGCATCAGGAGGATAGAAGTTATCATAGTCTGTTTGGGGTACTGTAATAAAAAACCATAGACTGTGTGGCTTACAAACAACAGAAACTTATTTCTTACAATTCTGGAGACCAGAGGTCCACCGTGCAGGCACGGGCAGACTGGTGTCTGGGGAGGACCTGCAGCTTCTCCCTATGTCCTCACGTGGTGAAAGGGGCTAGCTAACTTTCTGGGGCTTCTCTTACAAGGGCACTAATCCCATTTCTGAGGACTCTGTCTGCATGATCTAACTCCCTCCCAAAGGCTCCACCTGCTAATATGACTACCTTCACATTTAGGATTTCAGCATATGAATTTGGGGGATAAATGAGCTGAATTCAGCTCATTGCAGAAGAGCTGCCCTAAATTCAGGTGGGAGAGGAAATGTCATAAGAAAACAGTAAGACTGAAGAGTATGGTTTCTTCTCAGGTCTCAGAGAACAAGGAAGAAGAACTATCTGGAGGTGTGGGGCCCACAGGCCCTATTTGGGGTCCCACAGTACCATCATCACTTATTGCAGAGTCCAAGTTTGGCACCTCCAGGTAGTTCTTTTTACCTGTTCTCTGAGACCTGAGAAGAAACCATGTCCTTCAGTCTTACTGTTTTCTTGTGGTATTTCCTCTCCCACCAGAATTTAGGGAAGCTCCTCTGTAGTGATTTGAATGTTTGTGTCTCCCCTGAATTCATATGTTGAAATCCTAAATGTGAAGGTAGTCATCTTAGCAGGTGGAGCCTTTGAGAAGTAATTAGGTTATGCAGACAGAGTCCTCATGAATGGGATTAGGGTCCTTTTAAGAGAAGCCCGGGAGTTAGCTAGCCCCTTCCACCACGTGAGGACCCAGTGAGAAGCTGCTGTCTGAGAGGAAGCAGTCCCTTCCCAGACACCACCTGGGTGTTTGCAGCTCGATAGCAGTGCCAACTGGCACAATCACAAGCTCTTCAGCCACAAGCCAGGGACAGAACAAACAGCGGCAGTGGTGCAGAACCTGCCCTGGCATTCAGGGGCAGGCAGTGTAGCACGGTACAGCAGTAGCTCTGGCAACCACAGTGGGAGACGCAACAGCAGTGTGAGTCACTGGGGGGAAGAGGGCAGAGGAAGGAAGCCTTGCTCCTGCTGGTAAACATCCCCAAAGGAGCAAAGCCAAACCAGGAAATGCCGGAGCATCAACCTGTGGCTGCACAGGCAGATTCCTGGGCCCTGCCACACGGCTACTGCATCAGGATATCTGGGGAGAGAATCCAGAAATTTGCATTTTAAACAGTTCTTACGGAGATTATTTTTCCTAGTACTGGGGATTGAACCCAGGGGCTCTCTATTACTGAGCTATACCCCTTCTTTACTTTTAAGGCAGGGGCTCCCTAAATTGCCCAGGTTGACCTTGAACTTGTACAATCCTCTTGCCTCAGCCTTCTGATTTGCTGGGATTACAGGTGTGCACCACCGCCTGGCTTTTCAGGGGATTTTTAAGCAGTACAGTGCACAGATGTGAGCAACTGGGCACCGTGATGTGGGCCCTGGCTTTTAGAGAGCCCAACACTAGCCTTATTCCTGCCCCACACCCCACAAAGAAGAACTGGGGACCACGGGAACCTGCCCAGTGAGATTCCTGCTCACCTCTTACATGAGCCCTCCCACCCCTGGCCATGCTTCTGATACCCAGAACTCTGGATTCTCTGCCAAAATGACCTTGGGGCCATAGCAGGGCCTGAAGGAACCTCTCACCCTGGTCTTTTCTGCAGGTGGATCACACTTCAGGGTCCACACAATTCTAGAGCAGGGGGCAGCTGCCTGGTGAGCACAGAGATTGGACTTGCATGTTCAGCTGACCCCATGTGTCCTCCCAGCTTGTCACACAGGGCACGAACAGGAGCAGGAAAGAAGAGAAGGCCTTCTCATCCCCAACCTCCATTTGCACCCGTGTCCCTTGCCCACTGATGACAGGGATATCTGCTCATTATTTTGGACTGTTTTTTTAAAAGTCACAGGTGTTGAGTTGTTTTTGTTTGATCTTGTTTTGCTTTCTTTTTAAGTACCGGAGAGGGAAAGGAAAGCTCTTTGAGTCAAAAATACCAGTTATAAAATGAATGATTGAATCCTAGAGTTTAATCCTACTGTCACTTTACAGGTTTTGATTTCTCCCATGGCAGATGAAGTTTGGGGAAGCAAGGATTGAATAATTAAGTAGCATCTTAAAACGCTGAACTCATAGATTTACTTTAGTTTAAATAGTATCTATTGAGTGTTTATTCTGTGCTCCCCCTTGTCCCAGAGAAGTGAGAGGATCAATAAGCTATGATGAGTATCTTCAAAGCAAGACTTTGGATACCCCAAGTTGTACACGTGAGATGCAAAACTAATAACTGTGCAGAGAAGTACACGATTTTAAGTGCTAAAGTGAGAGCCCCAGACAATGCTAACTGCAGGAAGAATCTAACAGAGTTTCAACAGGATCCTCTCCTTCTGTTCACAGTGGTGCCACTTCTAGAGCACGTACACGCACACGCGCATACACACACACACACACACACACACACACACAGGGCCTAGTGCTTTCAAGTTTCAGGAGCAAGCAACACTAGCAAATGACAATCAGCACATCAACACTAAGTTTTTTCTTTTCTTTTTTTTTTTATGTGAGAACATTTTTTTTTTTCAAGAGAGAAACACAATTCAGAATGTTTTTCTTTCTGCGATGATCCATCCACTGAGCCTTGTCATCAATGACGAGCTCTTCATTGGTCAATCCAGGACAGGCTGTGATAGGCTGAATGTCATCATTGTTCCTTTCTGGGTGAAATATTGAGTAAGAAAATCTCAGAAGAGATTCAGTCATTCACACTTCTACTAAAGTAGGGCATTCGTGTTGCCTTAAACTTACCCTAACACAGGCCTAAGGCGCATGAGTCAGCACCAGCAACTACCCTGGGCTAGTCTAGCCTCTCTCTCTCTCTTTTTTTTTTTTTTTTTTTTTTTTTTGCCAATAAAGTATGCTTCCCAGGACAAAGAGCAGCAGAGGCAGGAAGCAGTGACAAGGAGTGAGCTGGGAAATTCCAGTTGCCCTCCTGCCCTACACGAGAAATAGGTATGACTCACTTTTAAGACGCAAACAGATGTTGACTTGGCTAAGAAAATCCTGTGCGAAATTTAACCTCTTCAGGACCTTGTTTCCTCTTCTGGAAAAAATAAAGCAGGTTATTATATTTGGACACCTGGATAGCATTGTTAAATACATGTATGAAAGAATAGGCACACGTTTGTTTTTGAATGTGCTATTTCTTATGTCCTTGAAGTCCAGCCTTCTTTGGTAACATATTTATCTACGAAAGACAAACTAGGCAAGAGAAAGCCCCACACTTCATTCTCCTGCTGTGCAGATGTGTGCTTGTCCATTGCTCAGAGATACGTGGAATTTTCAGGTATAAAGATTAATTAGAGCCATGCATGTTGACACATGTCTGTAATCCCAGCACTTGGGAGGCTGAGATAAGAGGGTCACAGGTTTGAGGACTGCCTCAGCAAGTAGTGAGATTCTCGGCAACCTAGTGAGACCCTGTTTCAAAACAAAAAATAAAAAGGACTGGGGTGGGGGGGAGGAGTAGCTAAGAGGTAGAATGCCCCTGGGTTCAATCCCCAGTACCACAAAACAAAAAAGAAAAAAGAGAAAGAAAAAAAAACACTAATTAGTGAATTCCCATATGACCACCAAAACATAGGAGTCCAGTGTCCTGGGTTTTAATCCTGACTCTACATTAAGTAGCTAAGTGGCCTCAGTTTCCTCCCTTGCAAAATCAAGAGGTTAGATCTTTAAGACCCCTTCTTACCTTTACTGTTTTATAATTCTAAAAAGTTGAAAATATCTATCCTCTCCATCATGTAAGATTAAAATAAGCACTTATTTGAGATAAAATAAATACTTTGTAACCAGCTTTCTTTCATTGTAGAGAGAAAAAGGTAGCTGTGGGGGGAGAATGGGTCAAGGATAAAATACAACATGCAATAGACTAAAAACAATTCCTTCCTTACCTCATTTGGTTGTTGTAGTGATCACATGAGGTCACATCCTTAAATTTATCATGTGTTATTATGCTCTACAGAAATGTTGTTACTGATAGCAATAATAATGGAAGCATATTCATCCAATAAACAACTGGTGGAGCAATTCCACACACCAGGACTGTGCTAACCATCATAAAGACACGTGTCCTGTTGGCTCAGGGCTCACAGGAAGTCAAGAGAGCTCAGACAGAACGATGACAACATTTATCCTTAAAACTGTTTTCTACATTTTCGAAAAGTTTCAGGCTAAATAAACAAATGGCTAAAGCTATTTTTTCTTTATTTTTAAGTATTATGCATCATTTTAAAGGTCCCTGCCCCTGACCTAAAGAACAAAACACCTGGGATTCTTCAAAAGCTCCACAGACTTCAGTGCCAGGTAAAGAAATAAAAGATGCTACAGTCTATTAACTGGGATCAAGAATAGTGGAGAGTAGTTCATGGCTCCCCGGCACTGTCAAGTGAGAAACGGATGATGATAACCTCACTGTAAAGGGTAATAGAAGACTGACCTCGGGCCGTGAAGAATGTGTTCTGCTGACTCGCGGCTCCAGGTTCAGTGCCCACTGTTAGAAGTAAATTTTTATGGTGTCATTAAAAAAGACACATAGTTGAAAGCAGCTAGACAAGGCGAAGCTTACTTTTTGCAAAAAGGGTTCCTGTCACCAGGAAGGTCTGGCGTACAAGAACAACATGGAGGAAATTGCTGGGCGTTTTATCTTTAGCGCGGGACTTCTGTGCTGTGTTTCTATTGGTGGGAACACAGCCTCACAATCTTTATGCCATTGGCTGAAGGGGATGCTGGGGGAGGGGTCAGCACTCACAATTTTAGGAAATGCTATTTACAAAAATACAAGCACAGGTACACAAATACAGTTACACAAATGGCAGCTTTACCACATAGCGCCCAAGTCAAGCCATTCCTTTGATAGAAAAGATCTATTTCTCACACCACTACCACCCTTCTCACTTTACACTTCAGTAGTGCTGCACTTACCCGCCTTGAGATCCTTTAATATAATATGCTATTTCTGGCCTCTGCATTTTCTCATCCCCTATCCTTAGCCTGGAACAAGTAACTCCCCATTACTCCTCGCTCTTCCTCCCTCCTTTATCCTCCTCCTCTTCCTCCTCCTCATCCCTTCCCTTCACTTCTCCCACAGGCTAACTACTACTCAGCACTCAGGATTCACCTCTACCCCGTCTCCTTGAAGTCTTTCCAAATTTCCCTCCATCCCTCCCCCACCCCCCAAGTCTATGTGAGGTGCCAGTACTCCTGCCAGCCCTGTGGCATTATCGTGGTGCCTAAAATATTCTGTCCTTTTATCTGTTTCTTTCACTGGCCCAAGGGTCGTCAACTACAGGAAATCTGTCCCTCAGGGGGACATTTAGCATCACCTGGAGACATTTTTGATTGTCACCACTTGGGGGCAGGGGGTTGTTACTGGCATCTACTGGGTAGAAGCCAAAGGCAGGGACACAGCTAAACATCTTAGGACCCCCACAACAGAGGATGATGTGGCCACAAATGCCATTAGTGCTGAGGCTGAGAAACTGTGCTGGACCTAGCTCCTTTGAAGCAGGGCCTTACTCAGCCCTGATCCAGTAGCTCTAAGCACAAAGCCTGGGGCTCAGTAAGAATCCAATTTCAAAATTAAATTAAATTAAATTAAATTAAAGTTGAACATTGAGTTGAAAAAAATCAGCTGCCGCTCTATGATAAAATTAATAAGCAATTTGAGCCCATACCTCAAGTCTAAGAAAAATCAATATTTAGAAGTAAAGGCAAGGTTACACAGCTCAAACTTCCCCCGACCCTTCCTTCTATCTGGCACGCTCCTCCCCTTTGCTCCTTTTTATCTCACACATTGTGGTCTCTTCCACCCTTTATTATCATGTTGTTTGAATTTCATAAAGTAGGAATTTAACCACGGTACAATAAATTGCCCCACATTTATTTTAGCCATTCATTCCATTTAATTTTAACATTGAAACATATCAATTACTGGTGTCATGCTGAGCACTGCAAGGAAAACGGCGATGAATAAGAAGTGGCCTGTCCTAACGGGGGATTTCCAGAGCAGTAGAAGAATAGAGGGAATATAGTTTCATTCTCATTAATGTGATCTGGGGCGTTTCATAGGGAAGGGCTCTGGTTTGGGCCTTCATGTATGCTTCTTAAGGAGTTTGAAACACATCACACATATGTAATCATGCTGTCTTTCCTTAGCTGGCGTCTGACCAGCTGTGAGTGCCACCCACCAGGACAATGATTCTTGAGCCTTAGCTTAAGTTTTAACCATGTGCCGAGGGCTCATTAGAGCATAGATTACTGGGTCCCACCCTCAGAGTTTCTGACTCAGTAGTTCTCAGATAGAACCAGAGAATATGCATCTCTAGCGAACTCTCTGGCGCCACTGGAGCTGCTACTGGGTTTTCTGACCATAGTTTGAGGACCATTGCTTCAGGATACTCAATTAACTAACTCTTTGCCTGAGCAGTGCACACCCTTCTCTTGGCTAAAACAATACATTTCCAGTGTTCCCAAAGCGAACAACTTGTGGGCTTCTGCAAACAGGAGAGGCAAATCATATTCCAACCTATTCCTATAACTAAGGAAGGGCTTCATTTTCAAAGGTTAGGTTCTGCCAGACTCACTTCATTATACCCAGTGCCCTAGGGGAACATAATTATCTACTGGAAATTATTGATCAGAACATTCTTGAAGATCTTTATAATTAGGAATAAAATATTGTACTTATTGATGTGTTAGACACAAAGCCATATTATCTAGAATTGCATTTCTCATAGTCAGAATACATGTTTGAAAAGCTGTCATTTCATTTGATTATAGTTTTTTTGTTATTTTAATCCAATGTCTTTCTAATAATTCCTATATTATTTCCATTCTTTTCCCCTTTCAATCTATCTTCTTTTTGTTTTTGTTATTTTAATCCAATGTCTTTCTAATAATTCCTATATTATTTCTGTTCTTTTCCCCTTTCAACCTATCTTCTTTTTTCCCCCTATGTTCTATGTCTATATCATCTTAGATTCATTTCGGTCTTCTAGACCATTTATTCTTTTATCCAATCTCTCATTGTCAGGTCTTAAATAATTTCTCAGGGTTCTTAAAGAAGGTTATTCATGTTTTAATCTTTGATTGAAAATAAATGCTATAAATATACATAATTCTTAGGAATATATTATGCACAATGATGAATTTGAAATTACTGACATGTTTCATACTGTAAGTTACAGATATGGCAAACTTAACTTCAAACAGATTAAATAAAACACATGGAACTACATGAATATTTTTGCCCACAGCCTCTTTGCACACGTTGCTTATTAATGTCAGCAAGTATAAGCTTATTTTCAGTTGGTCACTGGACACACCAGGATATCTATTTGTAGCCATTCTGCTACAGTTTGGATCTTGACTGTCTCCCAAAAGCCTGTATTAAAGGCTTAGTCCCCCGCCCGTGGTGCTATTGAGAGGTAGTAGAACTTTTAGGAGATAGGGCCTAGTGGAAGATAGGTCATTGGGGTTGTGCCCTTGAAGGGGGAATTCAGACCTCGGCTCCTTCCTATTTCTCTCTTTTCACTTCCCAGCTACCATGAGGTAAACAGCTTTGCTCCTCCACATGCTATAATGTTCTTCCTAGTCACAGGTCCAAAGAAACAGTGCCAAGCAATGATGAACTGAAATCTCTCCAACCGTGAGACAAAATAAACCTTTCCTCCTCATAAATTGATTCTCTTAGGGATTATGTCACAGTGACAGAAAGCTGACTAACACACACTGAATATGTGGGAAATGTGCTAAGTACACAAAATGGTGCGTCCTACAGAAAGCATAGTGTTGTCCTCTCATAGGAGAGGACCCAAGGAAAAGAATTAATTTAAGCTTCCTTCACAGTTGGGCGTGGTGGCACACGCTTGTAAGCCCAGTACTTGGGAGGCTGAGACAGGAGGATTGCAGGTTCGTGGCCTACTGAGGCCCTCTGCAACTTAGTGAGACCCTGTTTCAAAATAAAGAATAAAAAATAGGGCTGAGGGTGTAGCTCTGAGGTAGAATGCCCCTGGGATCAATCCCCAGTTCTGAAAAAAAAAAAAAACTTCCTTCACAAGAGAATGTAGTAAAAGAGGAGGAAACTGGGAGCTTATTGAAGAAGTATTTTTATCGGGAACATATTTTATGGGTGACTCAAAGCTCTCACAGACTTTTTCCCTCCCTTCCTTTCTTTCTTGTTTTGTTTATTTCTACCACTACTAAAACAAAGGTAGCACATGAAATTTTAAAATATTATTGCTGTCATTTAATATCTTAATAAGACTGAATGCTAAATAATAAATTTTCCTTTTTCTACCCTTCCCCTAAATTACAATAAGAAAATTATAAACTCATTTGCTTTATTGGAAATGGCATGTGTGCTGAGGTTACAGTGTTTAAATGTCTGGTTCTTTCTGATTTTTATAACTTAGAGCCCTAACTCCTGTCATTTCAGTTTACAACATGGTTTCAGGGACACAAAGATTCAAAAGTAGATGTTCCAAAGGCTCTCCAAATGCTGGCCTATCTGCATAACTGAGGAGTTATTTATTTATTTATTTATTTTGCGGTACCAGGGATTGAACCCAGGGGCGTTTTACCTCCGAGCTACACCCCCGGCTCTATTTTTTATCCTTTATTTTGAAACCAGGTCTCACGAAGTTGCGGAGGGCCTCACTAAGTAGCTGAGGCTGGCCTCAAACAGGGATCCTCCGGTCTCAGCCTCCCAAGTACTGGGATTACAAGCGTGCGCCACCACGCCCGGCGAGGAGTTACTTTTTTAAGCCTTTCTGTAATATACATGTTAACATGTCTTGGGTTCTTTCCAGAAGTTATTCTGGCCAAAGGCTCCTGTGAAGCACATCGGAGTTATCATCATCCTAATAAAGAATGTGATACGACAGCAGGGGCTGCCCTCCTCAACTTCCTTTACCTCTTTCAAAATTTTACTGGGAAAACCTAGTCTAATATTTGCATGTATACATCTATCACTAATGTGTACTGGGTGATAATCATGCATAATAAAGTTTTGTATGCATTATTTCATTTAACACCAATGAGACAGATATTAGGGCTATCTTCATTTTATGGATGAGGAAATGGAGTTTTTCAGAAGCTTAGTACCTTGTCCAGGGTCCCACAGTTAGTGAGTGACAAGGGGAGGATTTGAACCCCAGTCTGACATCAGAGCCAGAGCTTTTAGCCACCGAACTGGACCACCATTCATCTTTTCTGACATCCCTCTTCCTAACCCCAGTTGCTTCTTTTTTCTAAGTATTTTTAATGAAAGTGACTTGCAATTTGCTGATATAGAATTGGAATTCAGTATCCTAGAATTTCCTAAATGAACTTAGAGGAAAAAGGAAGGAGAAAGATGAGAAAACCATGAACTCTGCCTTTAAATAATGACACGAATATTAAACAACTAAAAACCCATAGCATAGCTGCTGGATAAACGTCTGTTCCAAATGTGGAACCAAATGAGTTCTAGAAGTATTAAGGGGATCTAGTTATGAATCTGAACAGGATTAGATGTGCAAAGAGTTTCTTAGGAAAATATATGTCTCCTCATCACAATAGTGAACAGTAACTCCACACTACTTCCCATCATCCAAAAGGTCCAGAGGCCTTGTAAAAATTGTTTATATTATATTAAAGTACCCAGCCTAAGAAAGCAATTTATTACAGTGAGAACAACTTTTGTTCAATTAAATGTTTATCGAATGTCCACTCTATGCAGGCATTGTACAGCACGTATTTTGAAGCTTTAATCTGTTCGCAATATTGACAAAAATTGCTGCATAACTATTCAAACCATGATCAGTGTAAAAATGGTAATCAATGCCACCACATTTTATAAGTTTATATTCCTCTAAGTCAGAAACATTTTCATAGTGCCTTAAATTTGAAGCAAACCGCGTCTTCCTCAAAAACATAGTCTTTAACCTTGCTTGTCTGTCTAAAAATATACTAAAGCCAGAATGGGCTATGGATTTCCACATGTCGTAGTAAACTGGCTTCAACCTAGAATCTTCCTCTTTCACTGGAAATCTCTAAAACCCTTCTTTCAAATAGTTCTACTGCAAGCCAGGCGTGATGGCGCACTTGGGAGGCTGAGACAGGAGGATCGCAGGTTTGTGCCTAGCCTCAGCAACTTGGTAAGGCCTTCCGCAACTTAGTGAGACCCTGTTTCAAAATAATATAATAAGAATGGCTGGGGTGTAGCTCAGAGGTAGAATGTCTCTGGGTTCAATCCCCAGTACCACAAAAATAAATAAATAAATAAATAAATAAAATAGTTCTACTGCTCTGAAAGTTCAAGAGATTACATTTCATTACCACAAATACTGAAACACTTGATTCTACTGACAAACTGCATTTCCACTGTCTCAAAAATGGTCTTATAAATAGAGAATCTAAATCTGACATGGTGGTACATGCCTTTAATCCCAGTGCTTGGGAGGCTGAGGCAGGAGGATCACAAATTCAATACCAGCCTGGGCAACTTAGTAAGACCTTATCTAAAAGTAGAAAGGGCTGGGGTGTAGCACCATGGATTCAGTCCCCAGTATCACAAAATAAACAAATAAATAAATAATCTATATAAAATATATCATCTTCAAAATGTTTTTATCTTGGCAAAAATAAAAAATTGTCTTGGCAAAAAATACCAACAATATGATAAAAGCATGGACTCCTAGAATGAAATCTTTGATATTCAATACATAAAATATCAAAGGGCTAAAATAATCACAAAAATTCTCGAAGAGAATGATCACATACCATGCAAATGACCACAGGAGAAATATTCTACAAAAAAGTGGGTCAAAGGTGGAAAAGGTTGTGTCCATTTTTATGGGTGCCTGGTAGTGTTGTCCTTGTTGTTTTTAACTGTGAATCTAAATACATCATGCTTTACTTAAAACACTTCAATGGTTTCTCTCTGCCTACAGTATAAAATCCAAATCCCATACTATAACTCTCAATGACCTGACTAAAGTTCACTTCTCCAACTTGATCCCCTAGCATTCTCTAAAATGTCCCCCAGATTTTTGTCATTCCACCTTTCCTGTGAGTCTTTAGATCATCCATGGGAAAAACTACAAGGTTCATTCAGTGAATAAAAATTTATTTTATGCTTCCTTGCCTTTACATACAGAATTTTTCTTAAATGAAATAGTCATCTTTACCTAACTCACCTTCAAAACCCAGGCTAAGAGAGCCTTGCTCTGTGAAGCTGTCCCAAACCACTCTCCCCAAAGCTGCTACACACTCTTCTTTGTGTCACACAGTTTTGCTATTGTACTATATGATTAGTATACAAGGATCCATCTTGACAGAGCTGGTGTCTTAGTTATCTTTGTGTCTTGGTCTTTAACATAGTTACAGGCATATAGTAGACAATAAATGTTAGGTATTGTATTGGGTATTATTGAATCCTATGCTTACAAAATATGTACATGTGAAAGTCATCCCTGTATTTTAACCGCTCTCATTTTTATTAAAAAAAATCACCCTACAATATCTATTTTCCCTCTATTGAATCATCCCTTGCGTCCAGACTCCTTGCTTTTCTAATGGAATATGCATCTAACTTTGTTGTACAGCACTATAACGACTAGTGAAAGGACATAATTCATGGAAACAGCTCATCTCACTTACTAAGAAGTAAAGCTGTCCAAAAGTTATAGAATCAGTAAATATATCTGTGTATGTGTTCGCATAAACTGCCATTCCATTACTTGGAATAGAGGCATGAGCTGAAGCTATATTTGAGTTATATCATGATTATCAAGACCTACTCCACAAAGATAATCACAGCACTACTAATAAAATATGATAAATACTATATACCCAAGTGCCTATTGACTTTATTAGCTTGTGAGTGCAAATTATATCACATTTTCCATTAAACTTAGACGTGCTCTTCAAGGAAGTCCGGTTTGAGTGTTCCTTCCTCCCTGTGTTGCCTAGTATGTCAGAATCACTAAGGAAGGTCCTATGGTACCTACATTGGTGGCACTGCTCGCCATACCAGAACTATGAAGATCATGGTTTCCACTGCTTCTTGTTGGGATTGTTCCCAGCATAATACTCAGAGAAACAGGTGTAATCATGTGCACTGATTGTAACACTCTCCTTGGGGACTCTCAGAAATATTGGGTAGCAGTGGGGACAATGCAAAACCCAGCAGGCTTGAAAGACAGTGAGAACACATCTTTTCCCTCTCCTGGGAGTCGTACACAGGGTGGACTGACCAAGGCTGATTTCAAGTATCAGCTGCCACACTTTGACATCACTCTCATGGACTCTCCAACCTTTGGCCTGTACCTGAGCCTGATTTGTCCAGCCAAAGACTTTCCTTCTGGTGAATTCTATCAGGGACTCCACCAAAGACTTCATAAAATGTATCGCCGTGGGCTTCCACCTCCAACACATACACACACAATGTCAAATCTGCCAAATAGCTGTACCCCGTCTGTGTATGTCTGAACCTCCACTGTGAACTATACTTAAGTTATTTATTTTATCTTTCAGGAAGTTTCTTATCATCCTTTTAGAAACAGTAATTATGAAGGTACAGTCCCAGGGGAGAGGAGTGTTATCTAATTCCATGTCACCAAAATATCCAAAACTCAGCCTAAGAATCATGGGTGACTCGCCTCTTGATAGCAACTGTCATTATAAAAAATATTTTGGGCCGAGCGTGGTGGCACACGTCTGTAATTCCTGCACTTGGGAGGCTGAGACAGGAGGATCGCAGGTTCCAGGACAGCATTGGCAAGTAGTGAGACTCTCATCAATCTATCGAGACCCTGTTTCTAAATAAGAAATAAAATTGGGCTGGGAGTATAGCTCAAAGGGAGAATGCCTCTGGACTCAATCCCCAGTACCATATATATTGAATATATATTTTTGAATATATATATATTTTGAATATATATATATATATATATTTTGAATAGATATATATATTTTTGAAGTTGGGCGTGGTGGCACATACCTGTAATCCTAGTACTTGGGAGGCTGAGGCAGGAGGATCATAAGTACAAAGCCAGCCTCAACAACTTAGTGAGGCTGTCAGCAACTTAGTGTGACCCTGTTTCCAAATAAAATATAAAATAGGGCTGGGGGTGTAACTTGGAGGTAGAAAGCCCTTGGGTTCAATCTCCAGTACCACACAAAAATAATACTAATATGACTACTACCAATAATAAATAAAATAAAAATATTTTGATTATTAGCATTTCCATCTTTGAGGAAATCTACAATCACTTCTCTAAAGTTGATAGAGAGTAACGCTGGAAATGATGTTCACTAAAAAGCCCAGAATTGGAATTAGACATTCATTAAAAAATTAAATGGTGGATAAGTCATGAAAACAAATGCATTTGGTTTTCTCTGCCTCGTGAAACACAATTCTCTTCTTTTACTCAGCAAACTTTACTGACATAATATAGTTATGACAGGAACCTCCTTATTTACTTATTTCTTTACTTTTGATGGATGGCTCTAGGTTGAGCCATTTCCTTCTGTTACTGTACCACATGTAAATATTGACTGTGAGGCAACATATTCCATAAACAGGTTTTAAATTCAAGATCCTAATTTTAATCCTGGTTGCATCAATGAGATTTTGTTGAAGATAAAAGTATTTCACTGAAGTTTGTAAGTCAAGAGGGTAGAAATAGTAGAGTATGTGCTGCTCCCAAATTAGAAAGAGGCTATTTATCTCTCTACTTTTTTTTTTTGTTTTTGTTTTTGTTTTTTTTTTTGCAGTACTGGGGATTGAACCCAGGGGCATTTTACCACCAAGCTACACCCCCAGCCCAATTTTTTTATTCTTTATTTTGAAACAGGGTCTCACTAAGTTGCAGAGGGCCTCACTAAGTAGCTGAGGCTGTCTCAGCCTCCCAAGTACTGGGATTACAAGCATGTGCCACCACGCCCGGCTTACCTCTCTACTTTGAATGATCTGGTCTTGCAATATAAGAACAGCTCTTCTTTATATTGGGATAAAGGTCAGACATTTCAGATAATGAAATGGGAAAAAGCACTGGAACAATTTCCTAGAAAATGTAGCTAAAATATTATTCATCATACAGTTTGGGTATCTACAATGATTGAATTTACTGAATCATTTATTTTGTATGGCTATAATTTGACATATTATAGGTCAGATCGAATGGCACCCAAGAGCAATGGGAGGTCAGCTGCCCACTGTGCTGGTGTGTTTATGCTTCTGCTCCAAATTCATCCTTACATCACAGTTGTGTGGGATAGAGCTGGTTGCAGTCTTTGTTGTTTGTTTGTTTGATCTTTTTTGATTTGCAAAGGGTCACTAACTGCCCAGGTAAAAACAAGATAGAGCAATCACACATCTGTTGCCCTGGGAGGAGAGCTTAAGACTTTGGTTTTGTTCCAGTAGCTGAGTAAATCTGCTCACTTCCTGATAAGAAGACGTTTTCCTGGAATGGAGGTGCTCTGAGCTGCGGAAAGATCCCAGCCCCAAACCTACACTTTTTTCAAAGTGAAAAAATCTAATCATGAAAAATAAAATAAAAACTTGGGGCCGTCTTTGAGGACTGGTAACATAGGACCAACACCAGTGCCTAAATGTTTAGGAGGGAGAGCTGGTTTTACCAGACAACTAGTGCTATGTTCCTGGTACCTTGGCATAGTAGTTGACTTTGTGGAATGATTATTGGGCATGAAAATGTGGACCAACCTGTGTTGTTCCCTGACTACCAGACCATCCCAATAGCAGCACAACATTTATCAGACTGTGCAGGACCAATCCTCATCTGTGATACCAAGTAGCAGTATTGGCAGTAGCCTGATAGGACTTCACACCATTGCCATCTTTTATCTAGGACTCTCAGACTATTAGGGAAAGGGGAATCACAGGAATAAATACTAGAATTCTTTCCAATAAGTCTTATGAAGGCTACAATGGCCAATTCGAATTTTTTAAAAAGATACAAACATCTTTTTACCCTGAGGTTGTGCATCAGAACCTACTGTTTATACAATTATTTCCAAATAATCTATTATTTGTTATCTTATATTTTCTTTTGTACAGGCTAATTGGGTCATTTATTTATTTATTTATTTATTTTGGCGGTACCAGGGATTGAACCCAGGAGCATTCTACCTCCGAGCTACATCCCCAGCCCAATTTTTTTATTCTTTATTTTGAAACAGGATCTCACTAAGTTGCGGAGGACCTTACTAAGTAGCTGAGACTGGCCGTGAACCCGGATCCTCCGGTCTCAGCCTCCCAAGTACTGGGATTACAAGTGTGTACCACTGCACCCCGCCATAATTGGGTCATTTATATTAAGTAAATATATGTACCATTATTGCGAAAATTTTTTAAGTTCTAACTACAGCAAGGTGGGGAGAATCCATTTGCCAGTCTCATCATTTTAATGCTTCTGAGTAAATATTATTGCTGTGTGCATGTATGTTTGTATCACATTAAACCTCACTATGATATATAATTAAAATGCACCAATAAAAGTATATTTAAGAAAGATTATTGGGAATTGACAATTCTATAATGAGTGTTTTGATGGAAAAAAATTTTTACCAAAAAAAAAACAGTAGCAAAAACAGAAACAAATGGGCAGCTTTACTGGTTCATTTTCTGTGTATTAAAAACCTCTCTCAGCCAGGAAAAAAAGCCATATTTACATTATAATTCAGAATATAAACATATCTGCTCAGGAAAACTTTCAATAAACTTGTGTAATGTTTGATTTTTCCTTGCCAAATAAGTAAAATCAAGCCACTAATCAATCAAGTAGAAAAAAACTTGGAAGCTGAGACAGGACATAAAACAAAAAAACTTATCTAATAACAAGGCCAGAAAATTCTAGAGTGGGTGATTTAGTTAAGACCAAAGTGTTGAAGGAGTATGAATCATCAAAAACATAGACTCAGCTGGGCATGGTGGCGCATGTTTATAATCCCAGTACTTGGAAGGCTGAGATAGGAGGATCACAGGTTCAATGATAACCTTAGCAAGTAATGAGACTCTCATCAACCTAGTGAGACCCTGTTTCAAAATAAAAATAAAATCAGGCTGGGGGTATAGCTCTGAGGTAGAATACTCCTGGGTTCAATCCCCATTGCCATACACAAAAAAAAATAGACTCAGCCCAGATAAGAATATAAACACACACACAACACACACACAACACACACACACACACACGCACACACACACACACACACACACGCACACGCACACACGCTCCTTAAAAATATCAAGCTTTAAATATCTGGGATCTTTTTAAAATACATCACTTTAAAAATTAGCTCATTAGAAATGAGAGAGACCTTAAATTCTAATTAGCAGTGGGGGCCTCTAGTTTATGACTCAGACTTTGTGCTCTTGTTGGGGGAGTGGAAAGAGCTATTCATGTTAGTTTACTTAGTTTTTCTCCAAACCTACTTATCAGCTAAGGTTACGATGAAGGTTGAAGTACTGGAATGGTTGAGTTCTATTTTAGGCAGTAGAAGACATATTTTCACTATTTTTATTATTAGTAGTAGTAGTAGAAGTATTTTTGGTACTGGAAATTGAACCCAGATGCATTTTACCTTCGAGTTATACCCCCAGCCTTTTTTATTTTTTTTGTCTTGAAACAGGGTCTCGTTAAGTTGCTGGGAGTCTTACCAACTTGCTGAGGCTGATCTTTTTGAACCTGTGATCCTCCTGTGTCAGCCTCCTGTGCTACCACACCAGGCTCATTTCTTATTTCTTTAGAGGTTATGTTTCAAATCTACCTAGATCATTCGATGTCTTCACTTGTTTTCAGAATAGTTTAGGAAAATCTATTACAAACAGGTCAGTCATGAGTTTCAGAACAACAACAAAAAACGTATTCAGTCCCTTCCAAGTCCTACAGTCTACTGCATTTTATTGTATTTTATAAAGTTCGCACACTCTTGGACTCTCTCCTCTAGCTCCTGTGTCTCACCTCACTCCCACACCCATCTAGAAGATAAAGATATGCAAATGCTGTTTGTCTACTCAGGCTTGTAGAGTACCAGCAACAGCTTCGCAAAGCTGCCAGTATAATTCATCTGACCTGTGACATCATCTACTGTAGTGACTCACGTTGGTGTAGTACATCCGGGCTCAAAATATTTTCTCACTGGAGACTCACACAGCTCAGTGAGACAGAGGAGGAATTGCTACTGTCCCAGTCACACAGTGGGGAAAATCGTGCCTCAGGAGCCCATGTCTGAAGCCAGCAGCTGGGAAGCGGAGGAGCTTGGACTACACTACTTTGCCACCTTGCTACGCATTCTCATGTGTCTTTCTCCCATTCCAGCATATCCCGTGTTTATATTTATCTTATGGAATGTAATTCAAGTAGAGGTAGACAAAATGGAAAGATTTTAGAGATTTCTCTAGCTACGTTGGCCTGGACGTAAGTATCCACTTCAACCTCTGTGAGGATTACACATAAACCCTTACATGAAATAGCATACACGTCTCACAGCTACAACTCAGTCATCAGTTAATATTCAGAGTAGAAAAACTGAGTAGCCCAAGAAACGGTTCTTAGATTCTATGTCTGTCAGTTTGTGTCAAAATAAAAACTCTTACCTTTATTGATGGCATTAAGGCCCAAGGGTATTTGAAAATATGCTTGTAATGCCTCAAGTAGTTTTAGATTTTATGTTTTTGTATTTCATGAGCTCCTTAAGCCCTGAGCCCAGGTCTTATTTGCTGTTACATAATTGAGATAACACAATTCCTTGAGCTTAATATGCATTCATTAAACATTGGGCCTGTTGTTAAACTCTTGATAGATACCTGTAAGCCTCCATCGGTTCTGATTTAAGCTGCCTAGTCTCAACAGTACTCTAAATGAAACTTCATCGGTGTTCTTGCTGTGTACATAGACACAATTTATTGCTTAGTAGATTTGCTAATAAAGGTTATGTTTGCAATCCTATTTCTGTGTGTGTGTGTGTGTGTGTGTGTGTGTGTGTGTATGTGTGTGTTACTGAGGATTGAACCCAGGGGCATTGTACCTCTGAGCTATACCCCTAGCCCTATTTTATTTATTTTTTGTGTGGTACCGGGGATTGATCCCAGGGGTGTTTTTACCTCCGAGCTACACCCCGGCCCTATTTTTTATCCTTTATTTTGAAACCGGGTCTCACAAAGTTACGGAGGGCCTCACTAAGTAGCTGAGGCTGGCCGCGAACCCCGATCCTCCGGTCTCTGCCTCCCAAGTGCTAGGATTACAAGCGTGCGCCACCACGCCTGGCCCTGTTTTATTTTTTTGAAACAAGTTCTCACTAAGTTACTGAGGGTCTTACTAAGTTGCTAAGGCTGGCCTTGAACCTTGATTTTCTTGTCTCAGCTTCCCAAGTACTGGGATTATAGGCATATCACAATCTTAAGAATGAATCAACCCACCTGGGTGCATTGGCACACACATGTGATCCCAGCTACTCAGGAGGCTGAGGCAACTTAGCAAGACCCTGTTTCAAAAGAAAAAATAAAAAGGGCTGGGGATTTGGCTCAGTGGTAGAGTGCTCCTGGGTTCAATCCCCAGTACTGAAAAATAATTTTTTAAAAAATGGAGGCACCAAACCTACCAACACATTTACTTTTGCAACTTCTAACTTTTGTGAGACAATATATTTCTATTAAGCCACCTCATTGAATTACTCTATTATAGAAGCAATATATATTAACAAACTAATGTACCATCAGAACACCTTTCACATAATAATGAGGAGACAGAAGATGGAAAAATTTAAACTGTATAAGTACACACATAGAAAGAAATACGTATGACACAGCAAAGGACTGAATAAAATAGAAGCTATTCTTTGTATTCATTAATCTCTACTTTTAGGGATATCAGGGGGACAATTCCTTTGGTATTTACTAATTTCCTGCAGATTTTAGATACAGAAAAAAATTAAAAGGTTGGCAGTATTTCTGATTCTCTTACTTTTAATCAGAACTGGAACCAAAGAGTCAACATACTTTATGGGAAGTCCGATTTCTCTGGGTTCAGGCTCATAAAAATGTCAATCTCTTCTGTTAGTACTTTGTGAGCTGGAGAGATTCCTGACATGAAGAGAACTGTTGATTACACAATGATAGATAGAATCCCCTAGATTTTTAAGATCTCTCCATTATATTTAGGAAAATTTATGGTCAGTAAACACCTATGAAGCATTAGTTACTGTCATTCCCCATGCTTAAAACTAGAGAATACAGTAATACTGTTTCTACCTTCAAAGAACTCAGTCTAGCGTAGGAAGTAAGTAAGTAAATAAATAACTTTAATAAAATTATTCAGGTTCTAATGAAGACAAGC
This sequence comes from Glis glis, assembly GCA_004027185.1. Classification (NCBI taxonomy): domain Eukaryota; kingdom Metazoa; phylum Chordata; class Mammalia; order Rodentia; family Gliridae; genus Glis; species Glis glis. Next base: position 5,510 of record PVJS01000685.1, on the reverse strand, counting down.
AAAGAGTACCACAGGGACCCAATGACTAGGCAAGCAGCAAGGGGTGGGCAGAAATTCTAAAGGTTTCTAACACATTCAAACTGCTTTTGGAAGGGTTAATTTTTGACTGTGCACAGTGTCAAGGGTAAGTGTCTAGAACTCAAAACTTGGAGTGATTGTGCAAGCAGAGACACAAAGTGCACCTGCAAGACAACGGCGGGATGTGTTTAACTCAAAAATCACTTGGGGACCAGGTTTAGCTATTCGATTAAACACATACATCAATGCTATTACATAACTTACTCTATATCTTTTTAAAATAGGTCCAGAGAAGACTTAGAGAGGTGCAGGCAAGGGTGCTGCAGCAGGGGAAGGTAGGGGGAAGTTTCCAGGCACACAGTTCTTCCTTGGTTCAAAGTCTTCTCCACCCCTTTGTCCTTTCTGTAGGTAAAAGATGGAGCTCTTGTCTCCCTCTGATAGTCATAAGTATACACAACTTTTTGGGCTTTTGGGGTGCTCTGTCTAAATTTTAGGTTCTTACCAAGTGAGGTGATGCACACCTATAATCCCAATACTTGGGAGGCTGAGGCAGGAGGATCTCCATTTAAGGCCAGCCTCAGCAACTTAGTGAGACTCTCAGCAACTTAGCAAGACCCTATTTCAAAATTTAAAAAAAAATAAAATTTTGGTTTTAAAATCTTGGGCTCAGTGGGCGTGATGGCGTATGCCTGTATACTTGGGAGGCTGAGACAGGAGAATCACAGGTTCAAGTCTCAGCAACTTAGTGAGGCTCTCCACAACTGAGTGAGACTGTTTCAAAAAAAAAAGGGGGCTGAATTACTCCATGTGGATTCCTACCTTACTGTTTTTCTCTGAGGATTACATGCAAAAGAAAGTCTGAATCTGTCACACTGGGTGCTTAGCTACGCAAGAGCAGAAGAAAAGTGTGTGTGTATCTGTCAAATGCAAAGTATGTTCCTAGGAGCCTTCTATTTATGTATTCACTTATTCATTTGCATACTTATGCATATTGCTCAAAACCTTATGTATATATTTGATGCCAATTCATTATTTCCAAGTTCCAAGAAGACATCATGTAGCTTCAGAGAGAGGATAACTAATTAAATAACTACCAGTAATGATTGCAGATTTAATTACATAATTCCTAAAAGCCATCATGCAAAATCAGAGCGCCATATAAAAATCCATATTACTAATCACATTGATGATGGGCCTTAGAGAAATGGCAACTAAGATAGCAGTTACACTGCTGAGTCTGAGCCTCGCCTGGCTCTAGGTGCTGTGCGTAGTGACGCTGCATTCTTACAGTGCTGCAGTAGGGCCTTTCTATTGGACCGTTCCTTAAAGAGGGTGCTTCTATTCCACCTCTATTTTACTCATGAAGAAACTAAGGCTCAGGGTGGTTTAATAATTAGTCCAAGAATATCCAGCTAGCAAGTGGCAGAACCAAGTCTAGGACACAAATCCATGGATTCCACAGCTAGAAGTCTTCACCCTTCTGTTAGGTTAATGCCTTCTATGGAGAGGGGGAAACTGAGGGTCAGGGAAGTAGTGTTGATTACCAATGGTCTCCCAGCTGTGGCAGTGTGTGTGTGTGTGTGTGTTTGTGTGTGTGTGTGTGTGTGTGTGTGTGTGGTACTGGGGATTGAACACAAGGGTGTTCTACATCTGGACTACACCCTCAGCCCTATTTTATTTTTTATTTTGAAATAGGGTCTCATTAAGTTGTTGAGGTTGGCCTTGATCCTGCAATCCACCGTCTCAGCCTCCCATGGACTGGGATTACAAGCATGGGCCACCACCACGCCTGGCTCCGCTGTGGCAAATTTAACACTAAAAAAGCATGAAGTCCCATGTTTTCAATTCTGCAAATATTTCAATGGAACTGACACAAGCACATTAAAACAGGTTGGAAATCATAATCTAGGGCTTATATGTGTTATTATATTAATTAGACTCTATAAGCACCCACCTATCTTGCCCTAATTTATCCAGATGAACTATTTCTTCACTTTTCTTTACTCTGCACATAATATATGCACCATCATGTGTATGTATTCTAAGACTTGCACAGAAACCACTATTAAAAACATTAAATAACTCGTGCCCTGAGAGTTCCTCATCTCTGCTATGCAGGTTAACAGGTTGAACTCAAGAGTCCAAGAAGAGAGACATTTTCCATCTAAGATGACAAGAGGGCAAGCCCGGTTTGTAACATGAAATCTGACCAAAACCAAAATGACTCATCTCCCTTTTCCATCAGCAAGAGCAACAGCAGCAGCCAAAGCCCGTGGAACAGATAATGCTCGCTACATGTCCCAGATTTCCATGTCTCGAGAAAGACTCAAACTCCTGTTTTGTTGTTGTTGTTGTTTTTGTTTTGGTTTGGTTTGCATGTGTGTGTGTGAGTGTGTGTGTGTGTGTGTGTGTGTGTGTGTGTGTGTTACTAAGGATTGAACCCAGGGGCATCTACTTCTGAACTACACCCCCAGACCCATTTTATTTTATTATTTTATTTCTTTGAAACAGGGTCTTGCTTAGTTGCTGAGGCTGGCTGTCAACCTGTTATCCTCCTGTCTCAGCATCCAAAGTACTGGGATTATAGGCATGCATCATCACACCCACCTAACATCCTGTTTTTTTTGTTGTTTTTGTTTTTGCAGTACTGGGGATTGAACCCAGGGGCATTTTATCTTCAAGCTACACTCCCAGCCCTATTTTTTATTCTTTTTTTTTTTTTTGCGGTACTGGGTATTGAACCCAGGGACATTCTACCTCCGATCTACACCCCCAGCCCTATTTTTTATTCTTTATTTTGAAACCGGGTCTCACTAAATTGTGGAGGGCCTCACTAAGTAGCTGAGCCTGGCCACGAACCTGTGATGCTTGTGTCTCAGCCTCCCAAGTACTGGGATTACAAGCATGTGCCACCATGCCTGGCTTAACATTCTGGTTTTTAACAAAGAAACTCTACCCTAGTATTTCTATGCATGAAGCTCTAATATTTCTATCAGCATAAAAGCTTTGACTGTTTTATCGGTAGAAATAATATCTCAAAGTTCATTTGTACAATGATAAGGGGGTGGGTTTATGAAAAAAAAAAACAACAAACCTGAGATGAAATCAGATGATACTTACTTAATCCAATTTAACCCATTCTCCCAGATGTGGAACACCCTGTAAAAACTAAAATATGCCAGGCATGGTGGCGTGCACCCGTAATCCCAGCATGTGTGAGGCTGAAACAGGAGGATCACAGGTTCAAGGCCAGCCCTCAAGAACTTAGTGAGACCTTGTTTCAAAATAAAAAATAAAATAGGGTTGGAGGTCTAGCCCAAAGGTAGAATGCCCCTGGATTCAATCTCCAGTATCAAAAAAAAGAACAAACTTAAATATAGCACAAAATATATTATATAATTATAATAAAATCATAATAAAATATTATGTTATAACATAATAATTATAATGCAATGTTAATTAATATAATAACATATATAAGCTCTAGATTATGATTTCCAACCTGTTTTAATGTGCTTGTATCAGTTCCATTGAAATATTTGCAGAATTGAAAACATGGGACTTCATGCTTTATTGTTAATTTTACCACAGCCGAGCCGGGTGTGGTGGCCCACACTTGTAATCCCAGTCCGTGGGAGGCTGAGATGGTGGATCGCAGGTTCAAGGCCAACCTCAACAACTTAGTGAGACCCTGTTTCAAAATAAAAAAATAAAATAGGGCTGAGGGTGTAGTCCAGATGTAGAACACCCTTGTGTTCAATCCCTAGTACCACACACACACACACACACACACACACACACACGTTGCCACAGCTGGGAGACCATTGGTAATCAACACTACTCCCCTGACCCCTCAGTTTCCCCCTCTCCATAGAAGGCATTAACCTAACAGAAGGGTGAAGACTTCTAGCTGTGGAATCCGTGGATTTGTGTCCTAGACTTGGTTCTGCCACTTGCTAGCTGGATATTCTTGGACTAATTATTAAACCACCCTGAGCCTTAGTTTCTTCATGAGTAAAATAGAGGTGGAATAGAAGCACCCTCTTTAAGGAACGGTCCAATAGAAAGACCCTACTGCAGCACTGTAAGAATGCAGCGTCACTACGCACAGCACCTAGAGCCAGGCGAGGCTCAGACTCAGCAGTGTAACTCCCTTCCTACTCCTACTCCCACCACCCTACTACCACTTTACTACAGTACTGCTGTTTCCTACTACTTACTATACTACTGCTATTACTTTATGACACTACCACCACCATACTCTCCACTGTTACCTTACTACATGCTACTACTGTCTTAGCACACTTCTACTAGCTGACTACATTAGTACTACCTTACTACACTACTACTATTACTGCATGCTACATATCATATCATATCATATCATATTATACAGATATAATTACACTGTGGCTATTATTAGAGTAGGTATTATTATACTATTACTACATTATTATTAGATGAAACTATTATTATACAGTCACATATGTGTATTCGTTTGCTAGAACCACCATAACAAAATACCACAAACTAGGTGTCTGCAGAACTTCCTCTTCTCCCCGTGGAGGAGGCTGGAAGTCTGAGGTCAGGGTGTGGGCAGATCTGGTTTCTTGTCACCTTTGCTTGGCTGGCAGATGACTGCCTTCTCACCGGGTCCTCACGTGGCTTATCAGTCAGGGCTCTCCAAAGAAACAAAACACGTAGGATGAGTGGTTGTACAGAAAGAGGTTTTTAAGAGGCTGGTTCATGCAGTTTGGAGGCGTGGCAAGTCCAAGGCTTGATGGGTGAGGCCAGCTAGCTCGAGACTCAGGAAAGAGCTGCAGCTCTGGCCAGCTGAAGCCAGGAAATTGCTGGGGAAGTCAGCTGCAGATGGGAAGTGCAGCTCGAGTTTCCTGTAGACAGAGTTGCCACTTGAAACTACTATAGAGTGAGGAAGTTGCTGCTTGATCTGCTGTGAAACCAAGAAGAGCCAATATTGTAGATAAAGTCCAAAGGCAGTTGGCTAGCAGAATTCCTTGTTTATTTGTTTGTACTGGGAATTAAACCCAGGGGTGTTTTAGCTCTGAGTTACACCCCCAACCCTTTTTATTTTATTTTATTTTATTTTGGCACTGAGGATTGAACCCAGGGGCATTCTACCTCCCAGCTATACCCCCAGACCTATTTTTTATTCTTTATTTTGTTTTTTGTTTTTTTGTTTTGTTTTGTTTTTGCGGGTACCGGGGATTGAACCCAGGGGCGTTCTATCTCCGAGCTACACCCCCGGCCCTATTTTTTATCCTTTATTTTGAAACCGGGTCTCACTAAGTTGTGGAGGGCCTCACTAAGTAGCTGAGGCTGGCCGTGAACCCTGATCCTCCTGTCTCAGCCTCCCAAGTACTGGGATTACAAGCGTGCGCCACCACGCTTGGCTTATTCTTTATTTTGAAACAGGGTCTCACTAAGTTGTGGAGGGCCTCACTAAGTAGCTGAGGCTGGCCGCAAACCCTGAT
>PVJS01000684.1:72171-119324 GCA_004027185.1 Glis glis | reverse complement strand
TTTTTTTTTTTTTTTTTGCGGTACCGGGGATTGAACGCAGGGGCGTTCTACCTCCGCGCTACACCCACGGCCCTATTTTTTATACTTAATTTTGAAACCGGGTCTCACGAAGTTGCGGAGGGCCTCACTAGGTAGAGAGAGAGAGAGACAGGGAGAGAGAGAGAGAGAGAGAGAGAGAGAAAGACTGCTGAGGCTGGCCGTGAACCCGGATCCTCCGGTCTCCGCCTCCCAAAGTACTGGGATTACAAGCGTGTGCCACCATGCCCGGCCCATAAGTCCCTTTTAGATCAATCCATAAAAAGGTACTGACATTATCTCTGGGAACATTAACTCATTAGATTACTTTGTATACGTAGAGGTAGAATACTGGCTGCACATCATAGATGCTCAATATGTGGTCATCACTGTTGTTACTTACATTTATCACCTTTTTTTGGAAGTTAGGTGATATAAGAGAAACTTTATAGACGTAGAAATTAGACCAAATGCCATTCAAATTATTGTTATGTGTTCTTTTTGTGTGTGTGTGTGGTACTGGGGATTGAACCCAGGGACATTCTACCTCTGGGCTATACCTCAGCTCTATTTTTTATTCTTTATTTTGAAACAGGGTCTCAGTAAGTTGCCGAGGGCCTCACTAAGTAGCTGAGGCTGGCTGCAAACCCAGATCCTCTGGTCTCAGCCTCCCAAGTACTGGGGTTACAAGTGTGCACCATCACACCCGGCTTGTTATGTGTTCTTAAGTGAGGACAGAGTGTCCATGAGCATCACTCGTTTATAAAATAAAGATGAGAATACCATGTGCATTTCCTGATCACTGTGGGGATTAAATGAGGAAATCCCTGCAAAAGGAGGTAGACATCATGAATTCTGTGAACATCAGTTATTATCATCAACATTGCCGTTATTATTTGCATATCAATAGATGACATTATTTTTTTCTGTTATTGAAACTACAGACATCTCTGGGATGGAAAATGAATGGCACACTTTTCTCCTGCTTATATTTTGGAGTGATGTCCTGTATTGAGTGATTCTCCCCTTGACTGAAGCTGACAGTGGAATTTGATGGGGAAAGAGAGAGGAAAGATGATGAAGAGGAAGAGGATGGAGGTAAATATCTAGAGCTTGGACTCTTCGAGAAAGAAAATCTGAGTAGCCTCCACTGTCTTGAAGAATGAGAAAAATTTAAGGGAATTCCAGACCTCACTTTCAGGCAAGCACTCAACTGAGCCAGGGGCCGGGGTGCATCTGCAAACACAGCTGAGGTAATTCATGGCTCAGGAAGCTCAGGGTCTTATCAGAGAGAGAGAGAGGTCAATGCGCTCTTTAAATCCAAGTGGCAGGTACCAGAAAGGGGCAAAAAGTCAGAAATGGTGGCCCTTAACCCTGCCCTGAGCAATAAAGACTTCCTGGGGGAAACACATTTTGTGGGCTCCTGATGAATCCACAGACTTGGGAAACAATAGCAATTGCTACACCATTTATGAACGGTGGAACATCTTGCTTCAACTTTCTGAGCTCTGATCTCTTTATAAAATGTGACTAATAGAGTATGGAATGCAATGACACATACTATTGATAGTATACAATTAGTCTTCCACATTGGGGCACTCTGCATTCACGGGTTCCACCAACCACATGTTAAACACATCAAAAATATTTGTATCTGCACCAAACATGTACAGACTTTTTCTCTTGTCATCAATCCCCAAACAAGATAGTATAACGACTATTTCCATGGAATTTACATTGTACCAAGTAGTATAAGTAATCTAAAGATCATCTGAAGAACTGTAAAGGAGAACTGGCATAGATTTTATACACAAATAAGATGTCATTTTATATGAGGGAGTTGAGCTTTGGTGGATCGTTCATTCATTCATTCTTATGGTACTAGGAATGGAACTCAGGGGTGTTTTACCTCTGAGCTACACTCCCAGCCCTATTTTATTTTATTATTCTTTTAAATTTTAAAACAGGGTCTCACTAACTTCCTGAGGGCCTTTCTCACTAAGTTGCTGAGGGCCTCTCTAAGTGGCGGAGGCAAGCCTTGAACCTGTGATTCGCCTGTCTCAGCCTCCCAGGTACTGGGATTACAGGGCATGTGCCACCATGCCCAGTTGCATTGGTGGATTTTGATATCTGAGGGTGGTCCTAGAACCAATCCCTCCCCAGATACTGAGGGACAACTGTACAAATAAAATATAAAGGTGCTTCATCACAATTTATTACTCATTAATTTATTCAGCCAATGCCAGAATTTATTGCCAAGCTGAGGAGCTTGGGCCAGTTGCTCACCAACTCTGGCCTTCACTTTGCAATCAGCGGTCTCTCAAGTCCCATTCTTATCCTCTACAATTTGATGAACAGGGGAAGACCTCTCTCTCTCTCTCTCTCTCTCTCTCTCTTTCTCTCCCTCGTTTTTATCCCTCCCTAGCTTGCTATCCAGTCCCTCCTTAAACCAGGCCCTGCTGAGTATAAGAGGGCATATTTAGTGCTGGGCACAGCCATGGGGAACCACTTCCTAGACCTCAGCTTCTCCCTTCATAATTGAAGTGGAGGCTTTGAAATGCTCCACGCGGCTTTCTCTGAAGTTGCAGCTGACCAGTCTCTCCCGCTGCCTCCCAACCCTTTAATTTGTCAGTAAAATGGTTCGGTTTTTCTTATGACTACTCAGGGTTTTTCATTCTCCTGCAGCTGCTGAAATGGAGCCCGGTGAGCAATGCCTATTTTTACGAGAACTCTCTGGCACAACACTCGGGCTATCTCTGGGAGCTGCTTCAAAGGGAAATAGATGAGTGATTTCCTTCAAGGGCACCTCAGTACCTGGGGGATTTGAGTTTCAGTTTTTATTTCATTGAGGGCTAAGGATATATGCCACTTTCTCCTAAGCAGCTACAGCAGAAGCTCAGTGAAGAACTGCATCCCCTGCCCCACTGGCCCTGGTCAAATCACAACTTGTCCTTGACCAGCTGTCAAACTCAGCTACATTACCTGAATTCCTTCTAATTCTCAGTTTTCTCATATGAATAATGGGGATTAAAATGTCAACTCATTGGGATGATTTGGAAGTGGAAAATTTTAGAGTATCATGTTAGAGGTGCAAGTATGATTGCGGGAATAATCATATCTATCACTGGAGGAGGTTAAGTTTTACATGTAGTCTCAGCCATATGTGTATGTTCACTACAGTTGGATTAATAGCATAGCTCTGCTACAAACATTAGCCCTTTTACTGCCTTTGAGGGGAAGACAGTCTAGTGAGAGTAGCTAGAGATTTGGGTCGGATTTTGGTACCCAAATCTCCTCTTCTGTTTTGGATTTTTGGACTGAAGGAGCTCCACACGCACTGAAGCACTAAGTATAGACAAGACATGGTATCACTTATATTCTTAGCTTAGGAATTACTCTATAACTCCCAGTTTAGAACTTCTTAGGGTATGATGTTGGAGATATGGCTGGCTGTCTTCCTGATTTCTGCTCTTTGAGTTTATAATAGTTGGGCCTGCAGTGTGCCTGCTGAGTACTTTTCCAAGATCAGTTGTGTGGATGGCAAGCCGGCCTGTCCCCTGATTCTATAGGGAGGATGAAGGGATAGATGTTCATTACTTTTCAGTATGGTGTGACCCTGTCCATTAGGGAATCGTGGCCCACTGAAGAGCTAGCAACTCCACTATTTGTTCTGGAAAAGGAACTAATACTGAGATTGGTGGGGAGGGGAAGGGGCACAGAGGGCTAAAAGTATTGGTCTGTTTGTTTTTCCTATCACTTATATGCCAGGCTAACCTGTAAAGCAAAGGGTCTACATGTCACATTCCGTCCTGGACCAAGCAGAGAGAGACATATATAGATAAAAGCAGACAAGTAGGAATGCTACTTGCAATGTTGCATAATCCAGGGTTGGGAAAGGGCTGCCTTTTTATCAACCCAATCACAGATGCTATGAGCCAGGGAAAGAAATAGCGAAGCGGCCTCAGGAATCAACCAGCTCTGAGCGAGATTGCTCCATGCTCTGGAAGTTCATCTTCCGACTCATGTGTAGGAATATATTTTCAGAATCAGCCCCGCAGACATTTTTATTTTCATGTTCGCCTTCTAAAAATTTGGCTAAGCTTGCATGAGTACCTACTGTATACAGGGATATGGGAGGTATCTGAGGAAAGATAAGATTGCAAAGTTCTTAACCCCTGGATGGCCATGTGGTAGGGAGGATAGAAGAAAAATCTCAGGAGTAAGACTCCTGGAGGAGGGTTTATTTTGTCCCTGGTCCTTACAAGCTGAGTATTCTTAAATAAGTCATTTCCCTTCTCTAAGCCTCACTTCCCTTGTCTGCAAAACAAAGTTGATAAAACCTTCTTCCCAGGGAAGTTCATATGACTTCACATAAGCAATTGACACATAGAAGTTGCTCAGCAAGTGTGAGTTTTCCTCTTCCCACACTACTCACGGGAGAACACCGATTCTGGGCACCAACCTTATAGGAATGGGAAATGGGAAATGTGGGGATAATCAATTCCAACATCTGCCCGCTGGACCTGTTATCTCTACTTGGAGACAGGGTGTTTATTGAGACAAGGTGGGTTTGCAGTGATTCATTATTAATAGTTTGTGGTGTGTCCCGGGTGATGGATATCTACCCCCCAGACATGCAACCACAGCTGCATTCTTTCCGAGGGAAAACAACAGTATCCAGGCGGAGCAGAGCTCGCCAAGGGAACAAAGAACAACAACAACAACAACAAAACTTCAGATGCCAATTATAGCCCATGTTGTTTTACTTGGGATTACTAGAAGACTCTCTCTCAAACTCCCACCCCACCAACATCGTGAATCTTTTGCTTTGGATTCACAACATTTCTGTTTAGAAGTGCTCGCTGGCACAGACACTACATTGACAAGATATGCAAAATATTCCCTTCTTTGTGGTTGTTTTATACAGAGACTCAGAGCACATCACTGTGTACTATGTTTTCCATGTAGTGTGTTAAAACACTTGTCCTGAGTTCAGATTGGTCACCTCTGTAGCAGCTCAGACAATGGTGATCCCAGAAGACAAAAATATGGGGTTTGGCTGTGGAATCAAAAGAGTTTAGAGTGAACTAGGGGATTAAAGTGCACTAAGAGATTGAAGAGATGATTAATTTCCACCCTGTCTACTTTGTAGATGGGAAAAAAGTTAAGGGTCATGCTCAAAGTCACACTGGATACTGAGGGTATGAGAAAGGATAAGTGCTTTGGGGTTCAAAACCATGCACTCATATGTATTAGTAGACCAAGGTCTAACTGTACAAATAAGCAATGAGTAATCTTGAGAGTGTAAGCCAGGACACAGTGCTCGCCCATTCCACACTAACTCTTCTTTACCTGCCCTCTGAGTCTTGTAACGTCAATTACAGGAATGATACCTTTCATTCATTCACATCTGGACAGATTGATGCAGTAGAAATAACACTGCACTAGGAGCCCAGCTCCATTCATTTTCACTGTAATAACAGAGACTATGTCTAACCTCTATGAGCTTTGATTTTATTCACAGGTAAAACATTCCATAACAATGAAATGTCTTAGTTTCCCCAGCCTAAGAGTTCATTTTATTTCTGTGACTCATTCAGCTGCTATATATAGGTCACCTGCCAAATGCTTAGTGATATCTATATGCCGCAACATATATAAAGTAGGATAAAACATTGCCCCTCTATTTTAGGGCTTTGAATTCTTCTTAAAAATATCCTTTTATTGATGCATTGTAATCACACAGAATAATGAAGTTCAGAGTGATAGGGACATGCATGCACACAGCACTTGGTGAGCTTCCCCTGGTAGCGCTTTGAATTCTAGTGCTAGTTCTTCTGTAATCAGATTTTTATACCCCATTTCTTTATTTTACAGTGAGCTGAGATTCTGTCCACCTGGTAAAGAAGAGCTTACCATCTTCTGATCCTAATAAAGAAGGATGTGCCTATGTACCTTGACCCTGGCCTTGGTTTGATAGTAGGTATTAATGGAAGTGAGTTCACTGGGGAGAACTTCCTGGTTGTATTTTTGCAACTATTAGCATTAAGGCATTCAGGCTACTAACTCCACTAATTGTGCTCCCTCCTTCTTCCATCCTTCCTTCTACTTTACTCTCATGCACTTAGTGTATGGACTTGATCATAGCATTCTAAAAACTGCCAAGATGAATTGGTCTCTTTACTTAAGTGAGGAGAGGTAGGATTTACTCTAGGGGTATTTGGGGAGGTATGGACTTGGAAGAGCCTTACTCTTATATGAAACATTTACATTTCAACATGATAGGAGGGGCATCACCCTTTGTGATGAAACATGAAATAGGAGCTTTTCATTGACTTGGTTGTAGCTAGGTTGTGATGAATGAGGGCATTTTGTGAGATTTCTTCTAAAAATCACCTCCTGCACATGTATGTATAGTCGTGCAGGTGTAGGTTTTAGAAGTATAGATTCATGCACCATTACACGTCCATCTGGACCTTTTTCTAAGAACTCCACCCCCCTCCCCAGCCTCATATCTGTCAATCAGAACATTGTGCTTTCTTATAAGGTAACACATCATATGTTTACTGCTATGGTTTGAATGTTTGTTCTCTACAAAACTCATACTGAAATTTAATTGCCATTGAAGAAGTATTAAGAGGTGGGGCCTTTAAGAGGTGATTAGGCCTTGAGGGATCCCATTAGGCCTCCTGTATGGAATTGGGTGAAATGCATGAGCTTAACCGCTCGTGGCCTCTCTCTCACCCACTCGCCCTCTGCCATGGAATGCCATAGCAAGGTCTCTGCAGGTGCCTGCACCTTGATGCTGGTCTTCCTACTCTCCAGGACTATGAGCCAATAATATTCTGTCCAAAAAGTCTCCCATAGAATATTCTGTTAGGGCATTAAAAAAAAAAACCTACAACATCTACCCATAACAGGGTGAATGTCTTCTGAGTATGCTGTGTGCACAGAAAAAGTGTCCATAGATAAGGACATATTTGTTGAATTTTAGACAGTGTGAAGTCCGTAAAGAGTTTGCTTAAAATATCCATTGGTGGTTCTGAACATGGCCATCCTGCAGGGAGAGTTGTCTAGTATCTCCCCTTGAGGAGCCTACATTACAGTAAAGGAGACAACTGGGGCCCTACACTATCTTCCTAGATGGTTAGACTTGAGAATCACTTTCCGGTCTCAAGGAAATGTTCTCATCCTCTCTGCTTCCTTCTTGCAGAAACATAGAACCAGCCCTCCGTCTCCTCTGCTTTGAAGCTGCTGTTTCCTGAATTTCTCAGTATTTCTTTGCCAACTCTGTTGTTACCCTCTTAATCTCATTTTCCTGGCTGAGCTAATTCACTTCTTCTTCTTCTTTGATTATTTTTGAAATTGGAAGTCTGAAGGAATGACAAAACATTTACTGTTATTAATTTGCCGTTAAAAATTTTTATTTGTGCAATGTAATTATACATCTCATTGGGGTATAAGTGATAGAACATACATGCACCCAACTCATGGAGCACTTCCCTCTGGGTTCCACCCCTCTCCATCCCCCTCCCCGTACATGACTTTGAGAGTGGAATTGGTAATTTGGAACCAGCCTAAGTGTCCATCAATAGATGAATGGATCACAAAACTATGGTATACACACACAGGGGAATTTTACTCAGCCATAAAGAAGAATAAAATCATTTCAGTTGCAGAAAAATGGATGGAACTTGAGAATATTATACTAAGCGAGATTAGCCAGTCTCAAAAAATGAATAGATATAAGTTTTCTCTTATATGTGGAAGCTAGAGAGAAATTTGTAAATGAGGGTAACATCAGGTAGAAGAGCAAAGATTCCAATGGAGAGATTGAGGGTGTTTAAGGAAAAGAGGGAGACAAAGACGTAGAGAGGGAAACAGTTGAAATAATGCTATGTATGTATTACTTTGTCTTCATTTTTTAAAATACTACTTTAAAACACTCATTTCTAACTCTTTTCTTGTAAATCATTTTATTAAATATTTCTAAAATCCCTATCAGTTAATGCTATTTTGTTTCCCAACTGAGGTATCAAAATATTAGATGATTTGCCTAATATTACACAGCTAGCAAGAAGTCTGGCTTTTATGCATTGCTGATATGTACAAAGAAATGAAGATAGAAAAAATCTGAGAATTATGAAAGTAACACACTTTTTTAAAAAATTTGAACTTAAAAGAAATTGGATTTCTGGAGGAGTTGGTCCCTTTTGTATCAAGCTCTTCCATTCTTCTCTTCTCATTCCCTTTCTGTCCCCATCCTTTACTTAAGGAAGGTCAAATTATGTCATACTTCAGAAAGAGCTGTGTTACTATATTTGTTTAAAAATGCACAATATAGTTAACTTCTCAAAATAGTTCAAAGTTTTTAAAAGGAATAGTGTTTCAGTCATTAACAGCAAACCAATTTGCCTAGCGTTAAGTGGCTGCTGAGATGCAGAATTCACCAAATGATTTCCCTTTATTCCATCATTTATTCCTGACACAATTTAAGAATCACTAAGAAACAGGACAGTTCTTGAGGAATTCATAATGCTAATAACCACAGATGTCATTTATCAAGTCTCTGTATGCGCCAGGCACTCTGCTAAGCTCTTTGTACACACAATCTTCTTTGACCATCACGGCGACTCTAGGAGGTAGGGATTACAACCTCAGGCTTTCCTAATGATGATAATAAAGGCTCAGGAAGGTTAAGTAATGTTCCTAAAGTTACAAAGTCAGTAATGAGCAGACTGGAATATGAACAGAATTGGCCATGCTTGTAAAGATCATACCAATGGGGCTGCCCAGGCAATCTTTCCATTCTGTGACTCCATCTTTCTGGATAGAACAGGAAGATGTCATGAGATCAAAACAGGGCATCTTTGGTGACCTCCTAAGTATATTTCAGACACTATCTCATCATGTGGAACTCTATTAAGGGGAGTCTTTGCTTTGAAGGCTTTTGTGAGGATAGTATAAGCTAAGCTAATCTGAACACATTTCCATCATAATGTAATAAAATGGTGAGATTCCAATAACAAACAACACCATATTGACTAATGGGACTGGTACCTTTGGGCCGGTTTCAAAGATCAGTAGGATCACACCTATGTCAGACACAGAGCAATTGCATAGCTCTTGGAAAATGGCCTCATTTTGCAAAAGAGAAACTGAGGATTTCTGAAAATAGTAATTAGTTTTCTCTAGGACATAACCAGGGTACTTTTCTTCTCTACGCCTCCCTTTATTTTCTGTAAAAAATGGATATGTGATTTAATGAGACCCTTGGAACATGTGAATTTTTAGGAGGTTATTTGTTTTGTATTTTAAACAAAACTAAAATTTATTTATTCTACACCCCACATAAAATGGTTACATATAAGATCACTTTTTAAAATTGTATGTGTATGTGTGTGCACACATTGTTTATAGAGTTAAGTTAATACACAGAAAGAAGGTTGACTGGTTCTCAACTCTTACAATAGTTAGAATTGGAATATTTATAATAGTATTGTATGGAGGGGTTGGTCTAAGCATCTTGTATACATCATTTCCAGTAAAAAAAATATGTGAGAAGATAATATGACCACTTCATAGATAGGCAGACTGAGGTTTAGCAAGCTTGAATAACATGTTCAAGGTCACCTTTCTCATATGCCCCATGGATCTGGTGCCAAACTTTTCCTTTTCTCACTGACCAGAACTGCCTCTTTAATGCCCCCTATAGAGCACATATCCAGTGCTAACCACAGGAAAGGTCACCATTGTGAGACAATACCATCTAGTATCAGTCACATGTTCCATCCAACCGGGATCTAAGAATTAGATCCAGTTCTAGTAAATACAAAACAGAGTCCTGATTCATTGAAGGCTCTCTGCTCAGTGAAAGTTTATGTATTAAAGACCTGAGGGGCCAGGTGTGGTGGCGCATGCTTGTAATCCCAGTACTTGGGAGGCGGAGACTGGAGGATCCGGGTTCGCGGCCAGCCTCAGCTACTTAGTGAGGCCCTCCACAACTTTGTGAGACCCGGTTTCAAAATAAAGTATAAAAAAATAGGGCCAGGGGTGTAGCTCGGAGGTAGAACGCCCCTGGGTTCAATCCCCGGTACCGCAAAAAAAAAAAAAAAAGACCTGAAGGGCTTCAATGTATTTTAGAAAATGGGTCAGTAAGTCCACCCTAGCCAAGGATCTAAACTCTGTTTCTTTCTGTTTCGTGTGATTTTTCTAAACTCTCCCCTCATCTACATTTTATACTGAAGACACTGATTACATAGAAAATTCCTTTGGTCCTCAAGTATTTTCCGACTCCAGGTAGCCCCTGGGTCCCTCTGAGTGGGCAATGAAGGCATCATTACTTCTATTATTCAAACCCAAGGGAGGAGAGAGCTGGCATTTATTGGCTCCTTATGTGTTAAATATGTCCCAGAGCCACTTAGTAAGTGAACAACCTTCCCATTTTACAGATTAGCAAAGTGAGGGTTCAAGAAGGTGATGCTTTCTCCCCTGGCTTTAATTTAAATCAGAGATTCTGAACCTGCCTTGCCTGACTCCAAGCCAGTCTTCTCTTCCTAACACTGTTCCTTCTTCACTTTCTCTTTTGCATTCAGGAACAACTGGGAGTCTAGCCAGTGCAGGATGGCTGGCCCCTTGCGAGCTGAGCATAAACCCTGAAGAGCTCATTTTAGCCCTCTGGGAGGAGTCCCCTCTTGGCTGTCTGATGCACAGTTCACTTGCAAAGCTGGATCCACGCACTTAGGCAATGGTGTTGCTGGGGAGCGGTGGGGAGTTCACTGGTCAGACGCCAGCTGGCTCAGGAGAACGTCTCTCTTCCCATTCCTGGAGCAAGCCACGTTACGTCTGGCCGTGCTTGTTTGCTCTGGTGCCCAGTTCCAGAGCCATTTCAAGTCTCTCCCCTCTGCAGAACGACATCCCATGGATCACCCCTTTGATATTTCTAGACACATCACTCTGGCTCAGAAAACAAATCAAGAGTGACATTTTCTTACTGTATTTTCAGCTATAGCTCATAATTTGGTGTAAAGCTTGTCATTGTCCAAGAAACATATCCCTGCGCAGGGAATCCACTGGACACCCAAAAGAAAGGGACTAAATAAGAGCAGTTCCACTGAACGATTTGCAAATACCACTGCTACTTGCCAAGGCTTTTTGGCAAAACCATCTCCAGTAGAACTTTTCCAGCCAGAAAGAGTTCTGGATTACTTTATGCTTTCTCTCTACATTTTTTTTTCTGGTATAAATATTTCCATTAAAGCCACATAAGTCTCAGACAATGGAAATGTCATTCAGGGAAACATTTACATCAGTTTCTCAGAAAACATTCAGTAATTTTCTTTTCACAGGGAGTGAATGGACCTTAATTTAGAGACAAAAATATTGTTTGCTGAAGAGAGTTATGTATGCATATCCAAGTGGTGTGTGTGTGAGAGATGTCTCGGTCCACATTCTCACTGCTATCATCCAAAAGACGTGGCCACACAACTTAGAGGAAGGAAGGTTTATTTGCTCACAGTATTCTGGAGATTTTGGGTTTAAATCCATGTAAGGGAATCCATCTGGGATCTTAGGACATGGAGGCAGGAAGCAGAGAGAGGGAGAGCACAAGGGCTCTGCTCTCACATCATGGAGGCAGGAAGCAAGAGTCAGCAAGCAAGGGGATTCAAAGACACATGCACAGTCCCTAAGGCCACACCCCCAGGGACCCACCTTCTCCACACACCCCACCAGCCTAGGTGCCTAGGTTACCGCCCAGATAAATGCATTTTATCTACTGATGAGATTACAACCTGCATGACTCAATTGCATCCACTCCAAACACCAATTTATGAACTCTTCAGGGGACATCCTCTGTCTAACCAAAGCAGACAAACAGGAGACTATTATTGGAGCCACATCACCTGGGGGTAAATAATGAGAGTTCTTCTCTCTCGCAGAGCATAAGAGTACAGAAAGGGTCTTTTGGCTAGGAAAGAAATATGGAATGATGGATAATTGTGAAAACCCTGTCACCGATATCAATATCCATGTACTCTAGTCCAAATCTAACTTACAACTGTTAGCATGATCCTTTAGATTAAATATATATAAATAAATAAATATACACATACACACACACACACACACACACACACACACACACATATATAAGTTAAAATTAGGAGTGGAAATACAATAAAGAAAAGGAAAAATAGACAAAAATCACAACCTTTATGGAGCTTATATTCGTTCTTGGACATGTCATTTATCTTCTGTATACCTTGAGTTTTCATCAATAGAGTTGGGTAAAAGTGTAGCAACACAATCCAAATTGGTATACAAGTCACCCCGTGCCGTATTCTACGTGAAACTTAAGACAATATATTTTTATCTGAAGTTTCTCAATTGACAAAAATTACAACTTCATTTAATCATTCTTTTGAGATATATTTTAGTGTCTCTTACTAAGAAAGATGCCATTATGGATAGAACAATTCCTTTCCCTGCCTTCCTTGAGTTTACAGTCTACTGAATGAAATCATATGGATAAAATGTAAATAGCTGGACTAGGAAGTCTGGCTTCTTCCCAATGGCCTATTTTACCCAGGGCAGTCCCAAATGATGGTTGATTTTCAAGCACAACTATTAATGGCCTGTGTGCTCATTTGGATAATAAATTATGTGCTTATCCTACCCACGATTCACAGGGTTCTTTATAGGACTTATAACTATACAATTGTTCAGGATACCCAGGTGAAACTGGGGCTGAACAACAGGCAAATGTTTCCACCCAACAGGATCTTAAAAAGTTCTTAGAATAAATAATTTTCTGACCCATAAGGTTGGAATAGGAAGCATAGAAAGAGCTTTTAAAGGGGTATTATGAAACATTCTAAGCCAGAGCTGTCTACTTACAGATGAGAAGGGAGGCCCAGAAAGGGGAGCTAACTTGAGGAATGATGCCCAACTCAACAGGAATAAATAACAGATTCAGGACTATAGCCAAGTTTTCTGGACTCTTTTCCCAGTCTCCCCTCAATATTCTTAATCTCTCTACCTGAGAGTGGTCCTACAGGCTGTGGTTGCATAATGAAGAAAGGAATGAGAAGCCAGAGCAAAAGAGTATACTAATCTTGCAAGATGGAGCTGTTGGTGATTTGAAGATGTTTTTGCAAGGAGAGAAAGAGCTAACCCTCCTACCAAATTATAGTCTACAAGACTGGCCTATTTTCCTTCTTCTTTTTTTTTCAACTCACTTTAAAATTCTTACTTCTTTTTATCCCTTTTCAAAAGCACAATGGGAGTTTTTGATAGTAGAATATATACAAAGATATAATTATATAAATATATAATACATAGCAAAATCCTAATTCCACCATGAACAGATAAGCCTGATTAAACTCCCAGGGATACAGCCTTGCTATGTATATATACGGTTTCTTTGTTACTGTAATAAGATCACACTCTTTACATTATCAGGTAGTCTGTTTTATTTGTCTGTTTAAATCCACTTGACCATGTGTAGGGATTCAGCTTGACATTGACAGCTGTCGCTTTGAGTCGTAGCTGCCATGATAAACCTGGAGTGACCTCAGCTAGCTATCCCTGCACAGTGTCCCAGCAAGCCATAAATAGATAAAACCATTAGCCTTATATGTGGGGCTTTACAACCAGACCCTGGCTCCAGAGATGTGCCTGCAGACTCTTTGATATTATGTTAAGATAAACCAGGTACATTTTCACTGGGATGAAGTCACTTTTGTCTGAACCTGTAAACAAGCTCCTCTTCCTGAGCCAAACTGCAGGGCAAGTGGTCATGTTGCTGCTCCAGACCACACTTCTGTCAGTAAGTCCCCCAGCCCCATAAATTGCACTCTGCAATTCTCCATCTGTCTGCCTCTCTTCCTTCCCTCTCTGGGCACCTTGGGGTCAGTTCTCACCAACTAGGACTGAGTTATTCTAGACACCATGGGTCTCACTTTACTGCCCAATTTCTTTGACTCTTTGAAAGATGATTCAAGAAGGACTGGAAAGGTTTCCTTCTCACCCCCATCCCTGGATTATCCCTTCCCAAATCTCTTCCCAGATGCCAGGAATTCCATTAGTGAGTGGCCATGTGTGGGATGCATGGATTAGAATGCAGATGCCTACAAGAGAGGTCTGATGAGAGAGGCTTACCAGTCATTGAAACCTTAGGCGACTGCATCTAAGTAGCCAGAGAAGAGGAAGAACTGGGAAAGGGGTTCTGTGTATTCTGTGTGTCCCTGGGACTCCTCCTCATGGGGTCCCATAAGGGAACGTAAAGGAGCATGCACACACACACACACACACACACACACACACACACACACCCCATAGAGGAGAAAGAAATCAGAAGCCTTCCCTGACAAAAATACACAAGAGTGTCCTCATTCATCCTCAACATTAAAATTGCAGTGGTCTGGCATGGTGGAGCACAGCTGTAAGCCCAGTACTTGGAAGGCTGAGACAGGATGATTGCAGGTTCGAGGTCAACCTCAGCAATATAGCGAGGACTTCAGCAACTTAGTGAGACCCTGGTTCAAAATAAAAAGGGCTGGGGTGTAGCTCAGAGGTAGAATGCCCCTAGGTTCAATCCCCAGGACCCCAAAATAAAATCAAAAATAAAAATTGCAGTGATACTAATATTGCTGTTCATTGCATTCATTCATTTACTCATTCAAGTATTCACTCATTCCCCTTATTTACTGGGAAGGGCCAGTAAGGGCCAAGCACTTCCCTACTTACTGGCTTGTGGTGTTGAGCAGGACATACAGACATGCTACTGGCCCATGAAGCTGACAATCCAGCTGTGGGGTGGGACTTTTAACACATAGATGCACAGATAATTACATAATTAGAGCTTGTTACACGTGCTAAATGTAAAGGAGGAAAATAACAGTGGTCTCTAGGAGAGATCCACAGAATAGGATGCAAATTAGACTGCACAGTCGGGATGGCTTTCTGACACATGGTATTTGAAGGAAATCTGAAGAATCAGGCAGTCAACCATTAAAGGCAGGGCTGGGGTAGTGGCAGTAACATGAACAAAATCCAGAGGCAGGAAAGAGTCAGGCTCGTGGGAAGGTCAGGAAGGCTATTCAATGTAGTTGGACTTTTCTCCAATAGTCAGAGGGACACAAGGGCATTAAGGCCTTATAGGATCCCTGTCATGGATTTTAGATGTTTGAAGAATATTCAGCAGGAAAATGATATTTCCCTATTTATTTATTTTTAATATATTTTTATTGGTGCATTGTAGTCTCACATCATAATGTAGTTCAGAGTGATAGAGACATACATGCACACAGTACTTGGTGAGCTTCCCAAGCTCCTGTCCCCTGTACTAATTTAAATCTGGACTTGAATAACTTGGGCTACAAGTCAAACCATGGCACTTTAAAACAGCTTTCTCTTCTATTTAGAAAAAGTATTTCAGTGTGTAAGCAGAAGTTTCTGGGTGTCAGACCTTATCAGAATGGGGAAAAGTTATCAGCTGCTACTGGCTGCCACTGCCTGGACTCCAGTGACAACTAATGTCTTAAAAAAAATATAGCGGTCTTGGGTTGGTGATTCTCACTGACAGCATCAAGATTGGCGGTCAGTCTCAACCCTGGAGCTGCAGGGCCCTCCACAGGGCATCTGGTCCAGGCCTAATCAATCAACCCATCCATCAAGGCAGGAGCCCCTGCTAAGATGCTCAGGAGGCTACATTTAGGATTAGGAAAGAATTGGATATATAAGGATATATATATATAAGGATAACTTTTAATTGGGGCCACTTTAACATTTATTTTTGCACAGATACTTTACTATGTTATTACATTGTCTTTATAAATATTCTTTTAATGACCATATTGTTTCATCAAGAGAATAAATTAGGACTATTTATCACCCCCTACTGTTGAGCATATATACACATATATATATAATTTCTACATTTACATATTTAAAAATGACTCTCTTATGATTATCTTTCTATGAGAAATATGCTATACATATATTACTTTCTAAGATCGAATATTAACAGAAATAGCATTACTATGAAGAAAATTTATATTATAGAAACCGATTTTCAAATAAATTTGCAAGTGGATTTTCCTGATTTAGCACCAATAATCTTGTTCTAGAATTACTCTTGCAAGTCTTCTAATAAACATAGATAAATGTCATTTTTAAAATAGTTCCCATGTTGAAGTGATACACATTTTATTAATTATTTTTTATTATTGACTGTTGAATGGTGTTTTCTATGTGCCTGTTAATTCTTATCTCTAACTATAAATTATCTGTCCATGCCCTTTTCCCATTTATGCATTGGGGTCCTTCAGTTTTTAGTTAGCTCGCTTGATATCTATACATGCTAAAAAGATCAACCGTCTACTACATACATTGAAAATAGTTTTTCTAGTCTTAATTTTGCTTTTAGTTTTAATAAACTTTATTTTTCAAAATAGTTTTAGATTTATAGGAAAACTGCAAATACTGTATGGATTTCCCATAGAGCCCTTGTCCTGTTAATATCTTACATTAGTGTGGCCTATGTGTTATAATGAATGAATTGAATTGAATTGAATTGAATGAATTGAAGCATTATTACCTAAATACATACTTTTTTCCAAGTTCCTTAGCTTTTACCTAAAGTCCTTTTACACTTCCAGAATCCCATCCAGGATCCACTATTACATTAGTCATCATGCTCCGTTAGGTTCCTCTTAGCCATGTCGATTTCTTATATTTTCTTTGATTCTGATTATCTTGAGAGTTTTGAGGATATTTGTCAGATATTTTCCAAAATGTTGCTTGAGTGGGTTTTATGTGATGTTTTTCTCATGGTCTAACTGGGGTTTTGGGCTTGGAAGAGGAAGAACATAGAAGAAAAGTCCTATTCTATCACATCACATCAAGGATGTGTACTATTAATATGGCTCAACTTTTCACTGTTGATATTGACCTTGATCACCTGGATGAAGTAGTATTTTAGAGATTTCTCCCCTGCAAAGTTTCCTATCTCTCCTCTTTTTTCCATACTGTACTCTTTGGAAGAAAGTCACCATGCATAGCCCATGGTTAAGGGTTTGGAGTTAGACTCCATCCCTATTATTGCACTGATAACTCTTAATAAATAACTTTTCCTAAAACCCATACCTTATGAAGAGCATTCTCTGCACTCCTCACCCAACAGCTTGACTCCAATACTCCAAAGAGTGGAGTATTTACATAAAATATTTAGATTTTTTTCTACATTGGAGACACCTCTTCTTTCATATTTATTTATTTTTTCAATCATCTATTTATACCCATATGGACCCATGAGTAGTTTTTATTTTGGGTTATAATCTAATACTCCTCTATTTATTTAGTTGCTTAGATTGTTCTAACTTTGGACATTGAAACTTTTTAAATCAGCTACTCTATATTTTTGACACATTCCCATTATTTTGGATATGGTTATTGCTTTTTAACATTAGTTATCTGTTTTTGTACATGCCTATGAATGCATTTATGTAACGTGTCAAAGTTTTCCTGTGAGTTTGTATGTCTTTCAAATTATCATCTTACTGAGGTTGATAATGGCATAGACAGAGAAATCATATAAGAAAACTTGAAGCAATAAGACATCAATTTTATTTGATTGGTAAAGTGATCTTTCCTTGAAATGAGAGACTTAGATTTAAAAATCACTATGGGGGATTATTTTATTAATGACCCTCAATAAATAACATTTCCTAAAGCCCATACCTTATGAAGAGCATTACCCGCACCTCCCTGCCCAACAGATTGACTCTAACTTCGACAGTAAGTTTTGGGGGCCAGTATGATGAAGTTTATGACACCAGAGAGACTTAATAAGCACTTAAAAACAAGCTTGAACTCTTGGGATTCTGTTACCACCATGTGAGAAAACTAGGGCAATCCTGCTTAAAAGGACACTTGGAAGAGACCAAGCCCTCAGCTGACAGCCCAGCCTACTAGACATGCAAATGTGCCATCTTACAACAAATGGCTTCACCTGGGCCACCAGATAGCTACACACACGTGTGTTCACCCAGGACTCTAGCAGAAGAATCACTCAGCTAAGCCCAGCCCAGAATGTAAAACCACCGGCACATAAATTGTTTATAATCCAATACAAGGAGGGTACTTCATCATGCTGAAAAATATTTAAAAGAATAGAAAACATGATCTTGTTCCAGAAGGGCATAGTGACTACTAGGTTTTGTCATTTCAGCTTATTATTTCAACTCTCTGAATTTTGGTTATCTCTATTGGATGGGAATAATAATACCTACACTTGCTCTCCAAAGTGAGCATTAAACAAAGTGAGATCATACTTATGACATGTCCCACCCAGTGCTGGGATGCAGGGGTGGCCTCCACAAATGCTTCTTCTGCCTGAGCCATTTTCCTAAAGCAACACCACTGGAATATTCTTTCTTTTTGCAAACATGTAGTTAGAGAAACCAGAGTCCCTATGCAATAACTAATATTTCCAGTTAGGCTTGTTCAAGGCACCAGGAAGGGGATGATCAATCAATGCCTCATCCATAAAAAGTAAAACCCCAGGGTATGCTGCCTGAATTAGAATGAAGACAGTCATACGTGGCCTTTCAGTGACTCCTAAAAGCATTTGATTCCTCAAGATCTGAAGCCAAACCCTGCTTTGCTTTCTCATTCCCCAGCACCCAGAAGGAATCCTGAGTGCTGAACTGTGTTTTCCAGATTTAATGTGAGAATATAAATACATGGTATGGGGAAATCAAGCATTCCAGAGGGAGTTTAAGGTAGGAGACAGGACCAGAGACTCAGTACTTCACAATGGTGGTAAGATACAGTAAGCATCTAGGTTTATTTATGCTAGACTGGTACATTGTAATCATGGATTTACCCAGAATCCTTTCTATCATCCCAGTAGATATCATTGTCTTCAAATTGATGAACTGAATGTAATTGGTTATGTGTCATAACACATTAGGAAAACTGGTATTCAATTTTTGACCTACTAATAAACCAATTATTTAAATATCTGCATCTCAGTGTTTCTTCACCTTCCAAGTTGGGGTTAGGCAGCTTCCTTTTTTAAAAATTCCATTTAGAGTCTCAGCACACACATATGGCACATACAGGCATAGAAAAAAACACGTGTATAAATAATCACACAAAATAGACAGCCAAGTACACATATGAAAATAAGCAACTACCCTCGTCTACATGAAGTCCTGCTGTTCCTCACCTCACCGCCATTATTGACTGAGTATGAGTTTTTATATAAGTTTGTTCCATCTTTTTAGCAGGACATAGCCCAAGGGTAAGACAAACTGACGTGGTATTGACAGAGCCTCCAGTGGGAACCTAGATGTGGGTATGAGGGTGGAAGGGAATTTGGAGGAAGGGAATTTGACATTCACTGGAAACACCGCATGCCATTCCATCCCATGTGAAAACTGCCATATTTACTTTCAGAAAGTGAAAGTCAAAAAGAACCAGAAGCCTAGATTCTGATTCTACCTCCTCCACTACCTTACTGTGTGACCTTGTGCAAGTCATTTTCCTTCCTGGAATATTAGCTTCTGAGTCTTCAAAAGGAGAGGGTGGGGACTTCCAGTCCGAGCCAGAATGGAGTAAACTCACAAGATCCTATCTATCCTAATAATCCTAATGAAAATGTATAGACAGAAGACAAAAAAAAAAAAAGCAACTATGTGAGATCTGTGAAGAGTAAGACCTTGCAGGCTGATTGAGAAGGGAAGTTAGAATTTAAGATATGAGCAATATGGCAATGGAATATTTTTTCCTCCTTTGTCTCCCAGCTTTGACCTAAGAACAAAACTGACAGCAGATGTGGAGAGGAAAAAACTGTGAAACTCTCTCTAGCCAGAAAAGGATCCCCTGTGACCTAGAAAGTCACTTTTTAATTCTTCTTTCTTTTTTCTCTTCTGGCTTTGCTCAGAGGCCAGATTGTATTGCTACATGATGGGGACAGCAGTACAGAGATGTGGGCAATGAAAGACCAAAAAGGAAGACCCAGTTATATGGTCAGATAACCTGTGCTCTAAAGAGTATAAGTAAGATGTATTGTTTTTCTTTCTATTTTTCTCTTGCTATTTTCCCCCAAGGTCAGCCCCAGGTTTGTTGGAAATGGCCAATAACAGATAAGAGAAAATTCTTCTGTTTGGTCAAAGGAACCTTAAGGACCCTTGAGAGCTGGAGAACATAGCATCACCCTAGAGAGAAGAGACAGGAGAAAAGGATCTCCTAAATCTGTGTGTCAGCAAGCAGAAACCTCAAGTTCAGGGCTGGGGATGTAACTCAGTGGCAGAGAACTTACCTGCCATGCACAAGGTCCTGAGTTCAATCCTCAGTACCAACAAAGCAAGCAAGCCAGCCAGCAAGCAAAAATAAATAAATAAATAAATAAATAAAAACATGCATAAATCCCAAGTTCATGCCTGAGTTGCATATGCACAGAACAGACCAAAGAACAGACCGAGGAAGGACAGCAAAGGCTTTGAGAACTGAACTAGAATATATGCCATCAGTTAAGTTTTATATCATTAAGCTAACTTTGGAATGGAGGTGGTATAGATGGGGCACATGCAAACAGAATAGTAAAGACTTTAGAAACTGAACTGATTTGGGAACCTCATTTCACAAAAGGTAGGACAAAAATTGTGATCCATATCTACCCCAGTCTGTTAAAACAAACCAAAAATTATTAATACTCTCCAGAAGATATTAACAGGAACCAGAGTCTCCCAACATACTATTTAACCTGTCCATGATGAAATCCAAATGAATTGACATGAAGGAAAAGTAAAATGTGGGCAATTCTCAAGGGCAGGCATTGGTCCACAGTGGTCCATGGGCCAAAATTATATTACCACCCATTTTAGGATGGCTCATTAAGAATAGTTTTTACATTTGTAAATGGTTGGAAAAAATCAGAAGAATATTTATAAAATGTGAAAACCTTATGTAATTCAAATTTAAGTGTATAAGAATAAAGTTTTACTGGATCACAGTCACGTCTGTTGTGTATTGTCTATAGCAGCTTTCATGCTACAGCGGTGGAGTTGAGGAACTGCAACAGAGACAAGATGGTGCACAAAGGCTAGAACAATTACTAAGTGACTCTTGAAGGAAGCGTGTACTGATCTCTGGGAAAGGTAAACAAAATCCCAGTAAAGGCCAATTCATGAGAGGACCTAGATGTTGACATTATTAAAGTCTTCAATGTAGGTATTATAACCACATTTAATGAAGTAAGGATTAGTACTCCTATTCTTTTGTTTTTGTTTTTTATTTTTTCTCCCCATGCTGGGGATAAAACCAAACACCTCAGGGATGCTAAACAAGTGTTATACTACTGAGCTACAATCCCAGCTTCAGTATTAGTACGTGTGTGTGTGTGTGTGTGTGTGTGTGTGTGTTACTGTGGATTGAACCCAGGGGCTTTATACCGCTGAGCGACAACCCCATTTCTTTTTATTTTTTGTTTGGAAAAAGGGTCTCTCTAAGTTGCTGAGAGTCTCACTATGTTGCTGAGGCTGTCCTTGAACCTGCGATCCTCTTGTCTCAGCCTCCCAAATACTGGGATTTCAGGCTTGTGCCACCATGCCCAGTTAGTACTCTTGAAATGAATGGAAAGATAGAAGCTCTCCAAAGAAAAATAAAAATTATAAAAACAGAACCAAATGAGACTTGTGGAATTGAACAATATAATATTTCAAATAAAAAAATTACTGGATGGACACATTAGTAGAATGGAAATGATAGAGGAAAAAAGTTAGTGAACTTAAAGATAAATCAATAAAAGTATCCAAACTAAAGAATGTAGAGGAAAAGAGTGGGTCAGAGGACAGGGGACAGAACCTTAGAAATCTATGAGACAATATAAAAGAGGTTGTTCCAGAGAAAAGGAAAAATAGATTGGGTTAGGGAAAAAATGTTTGAAATAATGATTTTTTTTCCCAAATTTGGTGACAGACATAAATTTATAGGCTCAAGAAGCTCACAAAGCTCTAAACAGGATACATTCAAATAAAATTATGCCCAGATACATCATAATGAAACTCATGAAAACCAAAAGTAAAAGGAAGAGGTGGAACCAAATAGCTACTAAAAACTGAATGAAATCAACATTAGAGTAATAAAGATGTTGTCACAGAGAGAGGAATCGCAGACAAACATGGGAATGTATGGTTGTAAGAAAGGAGGTATTTTGGCACCCTGAATGCTCACACATGACATTTTTAGATGAGAAAAAATGAAGACAGGGATATTAAATGACTTGGCCCAAGTAACTCTCAGGCAAGTGGGAAGGAAGGAAGAAAGGGAGGGAGGGAAGGAGGGAAGAAAAAAGAAATAGTAATTTTTGTTGAGTTGGAGTTAGCAGGTATCTTAACCCCAACTCTTATTACCATTCACTTTTCCTTAGGGATAAGAACAAAATGATGATTTTTATGAGATGAAGGATTTTAGAAGAACATGCTCAATGTAGCATCCTAGTCTGAGGTTTAGAACATCCAGGCTTCCACAGGGTGGTGGTCAGGATCACAAAGATATTTGACTGCTAGAAAGGAAACACAGAAAAGAGCCAGTGAAGTATTTGACCTACTCGGAGATCTTTGCTGATGTTTAAAAGGGCAGGGGTGGGGAGCAGCACTTTTTTTTTTA
The DNA here is from genome assembly GCA_004027185.1 of Glis glis. Lineage (NCBI taxonomy): Eukaryota > Metazoa > Chordata > Mammalia > Rodentia > Gliridae > Glis > Glis glis. The sequence goes on along the minus strand of PVJS01000684.1, from coordinate 96,632 downwards.
CACAAAGACAAAAGCACTGAGAAATTGAGTCATCAGAGATAAGACTCATTTGGATGCCAAGAAAAATTAGATGGATTGTCTGTTGGTAGTATATGCCAGAAAAAGGAAAGGGAGATGATAGCGTCTTGACTAAAGTCACAAATGTTTTGGCATAGTATGACTTGCCCTCTTTCTATGCCTTCTTGTCACCATTATCCTCCTCTTCCTCCTCTTCCTCCTCCTTTTCCTCTTCTTCCTCCTCCTCTTCTTCTCTGCCTCCTTCCATCTCTTTGTCTTCTTCCTCCACTCTCCTCTCTGTCTCCATCTCCCTTTGTCTCTCTCTGTCTCTGTCTCTCTCTCTCTCTCTCTCACACACACACACACACACACACACACACACACACACACACACCAATGAGGATCTAAATGCTGGGCTTCAATCTTTACAGTGATCTTTGGAATTCTGACACACCAGAGTCATTCAAATAAAGTTCAGATTTCCATATAACCTACGAGGTCTTCTTGAGGAAATACCAAAACAGCTCTTGAAACTAGTATTTGGGCCCTAAAATTTTAGGGTTTAAGAGAATAAAGCAAGGGAGAGGAGAGATTCTGTCTTGGAAAAGATCTCTGAGAGCCTGAGATTCGCAGAATCAATGGGACACAGAGTCACGAGTTGCGATCTTGTCAAGGTGCCTGGTTATGCTTCTTGTCCAGGTGTATGGGGACTCAGCTGACTGTCAGTGAAGACCTAGAGTGATTTATCTACATTTACAAGGAGTGAGCAAGAAATCTGGAAAAGTACTGTCACTGGTTGATGGGTCTGCCTTCTAATGGTAAGAAGGTAAGGGGCTCTTCAAACACAGCCAAGGGCAGCATGGGAAAACATGGCTGCAGGAGGTGGGCATTGGAAGACTCTGGGGTAACAATAGCACCCAGGTTGTCAGGCAGCCACGACCGTTCTAAGTGGGAGCAAGAATGCAACAGGTAAGCCAGGCATGGTGGTGCACCAAAATCCCAGTACTCGGAAGGCTGAGACAGGAGGATCGCAGGTTCGAAGCCAGCCTCAGTAACTTAGTGAGGCTCTCAGTAACTTAGTGAGACCCTGTTTCAAAACAAAAAATAAAATAGGGCTGGGGATGTAGCTTGGAGGAACAATACCTCTGGGTTCAATCCCCAGTACTATGAAAGAAAAGAAAAGAAAAAAAGGAAGACAGAAGGAAAGATGAAAAGAGAAAGAAAGAAAGAAAGAAAGAAAGAAAGAAAGAAAGAGAAAGAAGGAAGGAAGGAAGGAAGGAAGGAAGGAAGGAAGGAAGGAAGGAAGAGAATGGAGCAATTCACAGTTATCGGACGGCTTTAAATTCAGTCAAATGTAATGTTTCAGGGCTCCAGACTCCCCTGGTCACAGACAGGGTATGGGACCTTTCAAGCTCCTGTGACATCTCTTTAAGCAGAAGTGGTACAAGCTACCATCTGTAGCCCTGCTTTAAGTCCTAGACATCACTTTGCTGCTGCTGTGTGTGTTCTAGAAAAGAAAGGATCCTATCTGTGTCACTGCTCCTTGTGAAGAATAACTAAAGCAGGATACCTCATAGGATACAAAGACATTTTATACAAGAGCAATATTTCAGAAAAATCCATGCTACCTCTTTTCCCCAAGCCTAGGTTCCTGACCTAATCTTTCTGAATCTGACATTTTACTTTGTGTTCTTTCTCTTTCTCTCTCTCTCTCTCTGGCTTCAGACTCAATGTAAAAAAAATGTTGTTTAAAACTGAAATGGATGACTGATATTGGAGGGAAAAATCCCAGAGGGGTTCTGACAAAGGAAGGGAGAAGCCCAAGGATTGTTTTGAAAGTTCTGCTGCTCTAAACCTTTAAGACACTAATCCCCAGCAGGAAAGATGGAGAGGTGATTCAAATTTGGCAGGAGAAGCCAGGCATGGTGGTACATGCCTATAATCCCAGTACTTGGGAGGCTGAGACAGGAGGATCGCAGGTTCACGGCCAGCCTCAGCAACTGAGTGAGGCCCTCCACAATTTAGGCCCTCCACAACTTAGTGAAACCTTGTTTCAAAACAAAAAAATAAAAAAAAATAGGGCTGGGGCTCAGAGGTAGAATGCCACACACACACACACACACACACACACACACACACACACACACACACAAATTGGCAAGGGAAACTAAATTCCTAGGAGACAGTCAGGTGCATTTTCTTAGTATTGACTTGACTAAACAGTCTTATTACTTCAATTTTGTTCAGATTTCTAATTTAACTTTATCTTATTCATTATTATTATTATTTCAGAAAGCTGAGCTGGAAGGACTTGCCTTGAGTAGTAATTGTAAGAACATAACAAGGTACTCCTTTAGGTGACTTCCAGAGAAGAGCTCCTGTCATTGTTCTATTGATGGTGTTTTGAGAGATGTAATGCTGAAGGATAAACAAATCTGAAAATTATTAGGCATGATTGCTTGCCAATTAGATGTTAATTCATTCTAAATGGAGTGATCGTCAAAGGAAGTTTGCAGATGCATAACCCTTTCCCTGGTTTTGTATTGATTAAAGATGATTGGGCTCAATGCACAATGAGGAAAGATATATTCAGCACCTTTGCAGCCCCTTTGAGAACAAAGAGGTCCTAACTGATAGCTTAAGGAAAGGAAAAGGATGGTTCTAGAAAACCAACTGGTGGGTCTGGGGATATAGCTCAGTAGTACAGTACTTGCCTAGCATGTGCAGGGCCCTGTGTTCAATCCCCAGTATTTACAAAAAAGAGAGAGAGAGAGACAGAGAGAGAGACAGAGAGAGAGAATAGAAAACCAACTGTTCAATAAGCAATGTGTCCACATGCTGCAAAACTGGTGTCGGGTGGAGGAAAAGCAGAAAGTCTATTCTGAGTTCCAAATCAGAAAAATGTGGGAGTCAGCATTCCTTCTTGCCAAATAAATGAGGTGCCAAGGTTTACATGTCAATAAGTTACAAAATGCTTCCCTCTCTCCCCTGTTCATACTCTTCTCCCTTCTTATATCCTCAGTAACTTGTAAACCTGTTGTTTGCCATAGAAATGGAATGTTAATTTATTAAGGCCATTTCCAGTGAACATTGTTCGTAAGTTGTTGGTGTGGTGGTGAGCTGCATGAGTGTGCTCAGGGCAAGTCAACTTCTAGATCATGATAAGTTTGCCAGTAGGGAGTTTTTGGAGGCTTTTGTTAATTCATTTCACTCAGTTTCTTATTTTATTAAGCTAATAAATGGAATCACAAACTCCTGACTCTTTTCAATTTAAAGCAATTTACTAAATATTAATTAGGTGTTACTTGTGCCAGGTAATGGTTCCTGCTACAAGAGAAACAAATAAGGCAAACTGTGCTATCAAAAATGGGAGATAGACGTAGAGCAAAGGTATTGTCGGACAAAGCAGTAAAGATAATTCTAAAAGAAGCAAAACTAGCTATGCATAAGGGGTAGGATTTCTCAGGGAAGCCTTGTTTAAACAATTCAGGTCTGAGTCAGTTTCAAAGAAGAGAATAGAATGGATTTACATTCTGAACAAGGAAGAAGATGTGGAACTTCAGGAAGTAGGAATCACATTTCTAAGCCATGGAAGTGGGGAATGTCTGGCAGGTACAAAAAAAAAAAAATCCAATCCCTTTGGTATCAATGGATGCTATGGTTTGAAAGTACCCCGGAAAGATCCTGTGTTGAAAACTTAATCCCAAATTCATATGCTGATGGTGTTTGTAGGTGGGATCTCTGGGTAGTAATTAGGATTAGATGAAGTGGTGAAGGAGGGGCCCCCATCATGGACTATATGGCTTTGTAACAGGAGCTGGCATGCCTGCTCTGTTCTGCTGTGTGATGCCTTCTGCCATATTATGATACAGCAAGAAGGCCCTCATCAGATGCAAAGCAGAAGCCACTGCCATACTCTTGGACTTCTCAGCTTTAGAACCATGAGCCAAATGAACTTCTATTCTTTATCAATATTCCAGTCTTGGGCATTTTATAACACCAACAGAAAACAGACTAAGACAATAGAGAATAAAGTTGTATGAAAGCAAGTAATAAAGTCAAGCTTTGCAGAAAGTGGGAAACCAGTAGGATCTTCTCTAAATAGGAAAGAAACAGGAATTTGGCGAATGCCATCCTCATCTAGCAGGGAGGGTGGGAGGTCAACGCTTTCAGTTACATCCCTGAGATTATCAAAGGATAGGGACAAAGAAGCTGTCAAACTCCAGAACTTCTGTTACTTTCCCATATTAATGTCTACTTGTTCCCACTAGTCATCATCAGTGAAATCTTTAAAAGATGTAGGTCTGTGGACTTTATTCTTCAAGAGAAGCAAAAAGGAGAAGCACTGGAAAGCTCCCACATGGGCAGAAGTGTAGACTTCGCTCGGGCACAGGAATGGGTCAAGTCAGCTACAGAGAAAGACAAGTAGGTTATGATGGTAAAAACTCTTTAGAGGGAGAAAATGGGTAAGATGTGTGAAACACCTGTTTGGGACTGAGGAAGGGCCCAAGATTGTGAGATGAATAGTTACTGAGAACAAGATCCTCTCCCACATAGAAGTCAGGCCAAAGCATGCCCTTCTCAGATTGAAGAAAGCTCTGCCGCCAGGAGAGGACATGAGGTTGGATCCCACACTCCATTCTAAGGACTGGAAGCATCAACAGATATGTGATTCTCTGCTTTTGCTGACAAGTAATACTAACTTAAAAGAATCTTGTCTAAGAATGGCGCATATTCATTTTGATAGCCAAAGAGAATCAGTCATTTTGGAAGCAAGATAAAGATAAATAACTCATTTTTTATAAGCCAAATGGAAAACTCCCCCAGAAAATAAGAAAGAGACAATACAACACAATGCCATCTGCTCAAAATCACTGAATCTTGAAGAAATGCAGTATGGAAATCAGAATATAAATGCTGCTGAAGAAATAGAATCCTATCCCAAACCTCCCTGAATGGAGACCATAGAGTATGGTGAGCACATATATAGAATAGAAATTTTGAATGTTTTATCTGAAAAATGGGATAGCAGTTCTATCCATCACATGGTGATCTATTTAATGAAAATGTCTTCCTTCTCAAATATCTGACATCCAGTAACTTCTCTATAATTATGGCCTCTGATGGAGCTAAAGAATGCACAATGGCTAATGGGATCCACTTCTAGGGCTGGAGAGATCAAATTTATAAAATTGCTCCTTATTTTTTTTAGCTCACAGTGTTCTGGAGGTATATTGGGATATTTGGATATTTTATTGAATAATGAATGTGATCTGGAAATAGTGCAAGATAATCAATTGGAAATTTCCTGTATTGCAGATGTCAGCATTTTCATACAAATGGATGACAAACATATGAAGAAATGCTCAACGTTCTTAGTCATTAGAAAAATTCAAACCATGATTATAAGGAGATACTGATACCATTTCATATTCACTAGGATGGCTAAAATCAAAAGAACAGACAAAGACACATGTTGGTAAGAATATGGAGATATTAGAACTCTTATATAATGCTTGTGGGAATGTGAAATAGTGTAGGTACTTTGGGAAATGGTTCGAAAGTTCCTCAGAGTGTTAAGCTTAGAGTTATCATTTGACTTAGCAATTCCACTCTTAGGTATATAACAAGAGAAGTGAAATATGTATCTACACAAAAGCTTGTACATAGATGTACGCATCATCATTATTATTCATAGTAGTCAAAAGGTGGAAACATCCCCCCAAATTCATCAACAAGTGATTTAATTAATAAAATATGGTATAGCCACACGAAGGACTGTTATTTGGCATTAAAAAGAGATGAAGTATTGATATACACTGCAGCATAGATGAACTCTGAAAACATTATCTTCAGTAAAGGAACATTCACAGGTGACCATATTTTGTATGAGCCCATTTACCTGATACGTGAAGAACAGGCAAGTCAATAGAGACAGAAATTACATTAGTGGATGCCTAGGGATGGGCATGGGGCTTCTTTTCAGAAAGATGCAAATGTTCTAAACTTAAACCAAAACCATGGTTATGGTTACACAAACAATGAATTTACTAGATGCATTAAAATTTTTACTTTAAATGGTTTGTGTATAGCAAGTAAATTATCTTAATAATGCTACTTTAAAAATATAGGCAAACAGACCAACCAACCAACCAACCAACCAACCAACCAACAGAAAACCAATGTTCTTTTACTACATGCCATTTAAAGAGTACACTGTGCTCCTGGAGTGTGTTCTGCGTTCATGCAAACTGTTGTAATCCAGATGGACCCATCACTACCGCGATGACTTTGAAGCGTACCTCTCTAAGACTTGGTTGTTCCCATCTGTCAATGGAAGTAACAGTGCCCTATTGTGGTTTATAATGAGGATTAAATAACATATAAGGTGATCAGCACAGTTCCTGATACATCTAACTACTTGATTCATTATTTCTTTAGTCCCCAATCTTCATCTACTTTGCAAAAGAGAACTAGACATAGTCAGGACCACATTACCTAACACCTGCAACCAGACACCCACCCCCCAAACTGCTGTCACCATGCGTTATGACTTTGTTTGTTGCTGACACTTTGTGTTGGGGCATGTGGCACATTCAATGAAACCACAGAATGTCCTGGGGGAGAGCATGGACTTATTCAAGATAGAAATAGGTAAAAAATCTGGTGCTTCCATGATGGTCTAGATTATAGTTAATCCTCTCTAGTGTTAGTTTTATTAATCAATAGATAAGTCAATAATGTCTGCCTGGATAGGTGGTTATGATGGTTAAATGCCATAACTGTGATAAAATGGAAAATACCAATACCAGTACTTAGCACTGAATAGATTTTCCACCAAGAGGAGGTCCCTTCTCTTCCCTCCCTTCCTTTCTTTTAGCATCAATAAAATGAAAGTCTAATAAGCAGACAAAAATACACAACATAAAAGAGAAAAAACACCTTGACTGGTTGTTTTCTCTGCCCCAAAGATCTTATCCACAGCTTCCTAAATGACTGCAATTAAGAGGTAGTTTTTGAAGACAGTGTACACTTTTTTTTCTTCTTACCCTCTTTTTACAGTTATCAGGTTAGACAGAAAGAAATAGACATTACAATTGCACATAGAATTTGATGAAAAATTTAGAACCCTAACCACTCCTGCTTCCCAAATTGGCATTTATTAGCATTATGAGGAGAGATTGTAAGAGAGAACTGCATCAAAAATGTGCACGGGGCTCTTGGAGAGTTACTTTCTGGAAGCGATGATGTCTTACTGTCGGTCTTTGAAAAAAATATCAAAAAAGTAATGTGAGCTGAAGCTTAAGATTTCTCAATATGTCCATTTGAGTTACAAAGGATTTTTATGCTCCATTTCAGACATTATTTAAACATTGTTATTCCTGCAAACATGCCACACAGAGATAAGGTTTTGCTCTGAACCACATCGAAATGCAGATTGGTCTAGAAAGTCAGTTTCAAAGTGCCTTCTTGGAGGTAACTGTTTATTAAGCCTTGGAGGAATTTCAATTGCAAAAAAAGAAAAAGAAAGAAAGAGAAAAAACCCTTGGTGGAAGGGGGATGGGATTTAAGATTCATAATATTCCCCGTAATCATGTGATTTGCACAACACTGGTACAGTTATAATCTAAATAAAGTTCCTGGAGCCATCAGGGCATTATACTGTAGCTGCTTCATTTAATCTAATGGTCCACATTTAGGTAATTTCCATGCATTTTAATCTATTTAATGATCACCTTTCTCGGGTGATTTACAGCAGCTGGATGTCTGGGGCTCTGGTACCTAGGAGCCACGTACTGCACAATAAGCTGGGAGAAAATGCTACTAGAAAAATGCATGTTTTGTGTAGAACTGCTCTCATTAAACAACGCAATAATATTTGCTGAGGATGCTCATGTATCTCACGAGAGTTAGTAATGGGAATTATACAGGCACCCAATGAACACATGTGATCTGGGGTTGTTTTGCTAAATAATGTAGAGTATTTTGAAATACCACGTCCTTTGGTAGAACAGATGGGCACTTACTTACAGATCATTTCCCCAGAGATTCCCAGAATATTATATGGAAAAAGATGAAAGACAGTAGCCTCCTCTACTTAGGGAGATTTAGAGTTAACTACCTTTACTCATTCAAGGTTCTGAGAAGTCCTACAAAGGCAAGGTATATTTTATTTGTTTGTATAGTCTACTGTTTCCCAAACTAAGTTAATCACAAAACTATCTCCAACTTGTGACCCCCTTAAACACCCGCAGAACATTCTTCAGGAAAGATAACCTTCATCTATACTCACTATTATATTTTCTTTGGAAAAATGAAGCATAAATTTGGAGACAGACATGTCTGGGCTTCTGTCTGGCACTTACAAGCATTGAGATCTCACATCATAAGCTATTTTGGCTCTCAGAGCCTTGCTTTTACCTTTGGGGAAAAAAATGAAGATAAGAGTTACCTTATAGCATTACCATGAGGTTCAAGTGTAAAAAACATTTGCAAAATCATTAGGGAAGTACCTGCCACAGCTGATTACAATTCTATTTTCCCTCTATTCTATGAAGTCTCTAAAAGACTAGAAACACAGTCATGAATACGATGCTTCTAGCTTAGCAGACCCCTAGATTTTTCCATGTGAATATCTGGTCTCTGTTTTAGTTGGCCCTCTGGACAGACATTCTAGAAAACCTATAAGGGAGATTGCAACATAAATGAGACTTACCATAGACAGGCGAAGTGTTGAGCTTTGGAGTGCCTCATGAAGTAATCCCACTCAGTGGACATTTCAGGTGAGGTCACTATGTGCTTGTATGAATGTGACATGTCTATGATCACATGGCCAGTGCCAGGGAAGTGGAATATAAACCCAGCATTATCTCATTAAAAAGAACTCCACCTGCCGGGCGTGGTGGTGCATGCTTGTAATCCCAGTACTTTGGGAGGCGGAGACCGGAGGATCCGGGTTCACGGCCAGCCTCAGCGCGCATGCGCGTGCATGCGCGATTGATCGATTGATCAATCTCTCTCTCTCTCTCTCCTTTCTCCTCTCTCCCTCTCTCTCTCTCTCTCTGTCTCTCTCTCTCTACCTAGCGAGGCCCTCCGCAACTTCGTGAGACCCGGTTTCAAAAATAAAGCATAAAAAATAATAGGGCCGGGGGCGTGGCGCAGAGGTAGAACGCCCCTGCGTTCAATCCCCCGTACCGCAAAAAAAAAAAAAAAGAACTGCACCTAAATAACCACTAAGTTGTTATTTATCACAAAGAATGTATTCTTCATCCTTCCAGACTGAACCATACAACCAGCCATGAGGAACTTGAAGAGAAAGAAGGGGGAAGAAAAAAGAGGTCTAGAAAGAAAATTAAAAAGAAAGCAAGTCACAGAACCACAATGTGAACCAGACTTAGGAAAGTGGCACAAGAGGCCAAAGGGGCTCCGGTGATGCTGTGTGTCAGCGTGGTGGAAGGTGTGCCTTTGTCAGGGGCTGGCAAATGACATATCACATTAAGCAAAATAAAGGTCAAAGTGATTAATATAAATTATAATACCATTTCCTCCACAAAGTTTTTTTATCCTTCAAAAGTCAACTTGAAGCCGGGCGTGGTGGCGCATGCTTGTAATCCCAGTACTTTGGGAGGCGGAGACCAGAGGATCCAGGTACGCGGCCAGCGTCAGCTCTCTCTCTCTTCCTGTCTCTCTCTCTCTCTCTACCTAGTGAGGCCTTCAAAATAAAGTATAAAAAATAGGGCCGGGGGTGTAGCGCAGAGGTAGAACGCCCCTGGGTTCAATCCCCGGTACCGCAAAAAAAAAAAAAAAGTCAACTTGAATGTAAGATAGTGATTATTAGAAGTTGGAAGGGTATGGGGGAGAAGTGAGGGTGAGTCCAGGGAAGTTGGGTTTTATCAGTGCATGCCATATACACAAATAAAAAGATCACACTGAACCCCATTCGTATGCACAATTAATACATGTTAGGCAAATATAAAATAAAAATAATTATAACTCCTAAAAGACAATTAAAAAACCATGTATATAAGAAATGGTAGAAATTCTCCTAGCCTTCCATTCCAGTGGACTCACATGGTCTCACATCCTAGGAGTTTGTGAGCTGTGAGTTAAACCTCTATGAAACGCTATCAGGAAAGGTGAGAGGGATTACAAGAGCTTAATTAACTTTGAAGATGTGGAAGGGTGGTGATGAGAACTTATGTTTTAGGGGCCTAAGTTTGAAACTGAGGATCATTTTGAGTGGATAAAGAAAAGCCTTTGCAGGACTCTGAATTCAAATAATTGTTAAAAGTAATAAAATAGGCATTCTTAAATATTTAGAATGGTGTCATATTAAACAGGCAAGAAATCCATACCTTTGAACATATTTATCTATAACTAGAGTGGTTAAAAATAATTGGGGAATTTGGTTTACATAAATATATTCTCCTTAGATTCATTTTATTTACTTACTAAATTGCCATATATTCATTCAGTTTATACCTATCATATATTTACAAATGCATGAAATTGGGATGAACTAAGAATTACGATCCAGATACTCCACAACTGGGTATATATCCAAAAGAAATAAAACCAACATATGAAAAAGAAACTTGCACACCTATGTTGACTGCTCACTATTCACAATAGCCAAGATATAGATATGTGTCCATCAATTAATAAATGGGTAAAGAAAATGTGGTAAAATTATGCAATGGAATACTTTTCAGCCTCAAGGAAGAATGAATGCCTGTCATTTGGGGCAACATGGATGGAATTGGAGGATGTTATGTTAAAGGAAATAAACCAGCCACAGAAAGACACATACTACATGTTTTCACTCATATATGGAAGCAAAAAAAGTTGATTTCATAAAAATACATAGTAAAATAGGCATTATATTATATATTTTGTAAAGAACTAGAAGAGAAGAGTTCAGAGGTTCTGAACACAAAGAAATGACAGAAGATAAAAATGCTAATTACCCTGATTTGATCACTGTACATTGCATATATGTATAAAATTACCACACTGTGCCCCATATATATATATGATATATATAATATAAATATATATGTATATATTTAAATATATATATATAAAACATAAGTATATATATTTAAATACATATATTTAAAAATAAGGTAAACTGGGTGTGGTGGTGCACACCTGTAATCCCAGTACATGAGAGGCTGAGACAGGAGGATTGCAGGTTCAAGACCAGTCTCAGCAACTTAGACCCTGTTTCAAAATAAAAAATAAAAAGGCCTGGGGGTGTGGCACAGAAATAAAATGCCCCTGGACATTATCCTCAGTACTAAAAAAATTAGATAAAATAATTTTGAATAAAATAAAATTAATGCGACCTGTATTTCTACCATGTGGACATGTGGAGTTCACTCAGGGAAGAGATGCAAAAATAGCACTAACTCAGCTGGGCGTGGTGGCGCACGCTTGTAATCCCAGTACTTTGGGAGGTGGAGACCGGAGGATCCGGGTTCGTGGCCAGCCTCAGCTCTGGCTCTTTCTCTCTTTCTCCCTGTCTCTCTCTCTCTCTACTTAGTGAGACCCTCCGCAACTTCGTGAGACCCGGTTTCAAAATAAAGTATAAAAAATAGGGCCGGGTGTATAGTGCGGAGGTAGAATGCCCCTGGATTCAATCCCTGGTACCGCAAAAAAAAAAAAAAAAAGCACTAACTCAGTGAAATGAGCTCCAAGAAAACACTGTAACCTAGAAAGAGTGAAATAACCTTTCTTTATCGATGAAGGCAACTCAAATTAAAAGAAGATATCTAGAAGAAGGTGATGTTCAAGGTAAATATTGAAGAAGGGTAAGATTTCGACTAGGAGATAGTGGGCAAAGAGAATCCAAAACAGGAGAAATCCTGAAGGCAAAGTCTAGAAGGCAGGAAGCCTTGGGTACATGCAGCCAGCTTGAAGAGCTGAAGCCCTTGCTTTAGAAGGCATGAGCTGAGATTGTTGAGGGAGAGGAGACTCGATCTTCATGAGCCTTGAAGGCCATGTTGGGACTTTGGATATTTTCCACAAGGAACAGAAAGTTACAGGACTTCTACAAGACAAGGAGGATTGCACTTTACCAAGAAGTCTACTCCAGTATCTCCATGGAGTCTATGATTAGGGAAAGTGTCTGGGACTCCTCGGGCATCTTTCTAGATATGCAGCCATCCTCACTGAAAGCCTGAACTCAGGAAAGAATGATTTAATTCCTCCACTCAGTAAGATACAAAGACCTCCTGTGTAATTTACACGAAATCTCAAATTGTCTAGTAGAGTATAGACTCTATCACATAAAATAACATAGCAGAGTCTCATTTGACTTTTGAATATATTTTGTGTAATCTGAAAGAGATATCAAAGATAATTTAGTTTGACCCTTTAGTTGATATTTGAGCTGCTTCTATAACATTTCTATACACAAATACACACAATGGAATTTTACTCAGCTATAAAGAACAAAATTATGTCATTTGCAGCAAAATTGGTGGAACTAGATAATATTGCGCTAAGTGATATTAGCCAGTCTCAGCAAGTGAAGGGTTGTATGTTTTCTCTCATATGTAGAAGCTGGAAAGAAACTGGGAAACAGCAGAGACTTCAGATAAAAGAGGAGAAACTCCAGTGAAACGACGAAGGGAGTCTGGGGCGGGGGGGTGGAGGAGACTTGATGAAGGAAATAGTTCATATAATGCTAGGTACATATATGGAATTATCAGTGTCAATCTCAATAGCATGTGTGGGGAAAGGGTGAGGGAAGTGGGTGGGATCTGGAGGGAAACACATCACATGCTTTGTGCATGTATGTTTCTATCACTCTGAACCTCATTAAGATGTATAAATACAATGCACTAATAAAAGTATATTAAAATAAAATGCTGATTAAAATAAATAAGACACAAATAAATGAAAATTTTCCAAAAGAAAATTCCTGCTTTAGGTGTCCCAGTTTCTTTTGTTTACATATAGTGACAGGGAACTCATTATTTGTCTAAATAATACTACTATTAATACCAGTGAGAATGGAGGAGCAAGATGGGTTGGGACAAGATAATGATTAAGGAGGAATTCAGCACTGGAGGCAGCTGGATAGAGAAGTCAGAAATGGATAGGGAGGGCACAGGCTGGATGAGTGCCCCGGTGTGTCCAGGTGGCCATGGGACCACCTGGAGCCTGAGAAACTTATGGGAACCTCAGTCTGTGGGCAGGGATTGTGTCTACATGGCAGGAGTTCCATTGAGAGAAGGGCCTATCACCCACGTCACCAGCATTCAGGTGCAAATGCTGGAAAGTGAGGAAGTGGGGCTCAGTGTTCAGATAAAGAGGCTGATTGAATCAAGATGTCTAAAGCTGTGAGCCAAGGCTGGGGGCCTGGGGCCACACAGTGGCTGATCACAGGTAGAGATCACAGGTACAACACTGTTTAAGGAAAAGGCTGTGACACCAGTCAATTGCAGAAAGTCAAGGGTCAAATGTTTTCTCTCATATGTGGAAGCTAGAGAGAAAATATGAAACAAAAGAGACTTTGGATAATTGAAGAGAGAGACTTCAATTATCCAAATAATTGAAGAATAGAATAGAATAGTAGGGTAGGGAAAGGGAGGTAGGAGGGAAAGAAATGATGAAAGAAACAGTTCAAATTATGCTATGTTTATGTATGAAGATATCATTACCAATCTTTCTGTTATGTATGAGAAGGGGTGGGTAGTGGGGCGAGACCTGAAGGAAAATACACCAAGACCTGTGTGCATATTTGTTTGTATGACTTTGAACTTCATTAAGATGTTTACTTACAATGCACCAATAAAATTATGTTTAAAAAGGCTTAACAAAGAAACCATAACGTGTGAATCTTTGGAGCCTGGTTTTATGGATGATGTTGTTAGAGAGGGTGTAGGATTTAAGAGAAACAGGTGAAGCTCTCCAGAGTCTGGTTAAGTCAAAGACAGGAGGGAGTGTTTAGGACCACTCATGAGTCAACATTTGGTGAGTAGTTACTTAATGTAATGCCATGTGGTAGGTGCTGTTGAGCAGTACAAAGTCAGCCTTTACCTGCAGGGAATTTACAGTATCCCTTGCCCATCGGGAGTACCCATGACTGACTTTGACTATGTGTAACCTTGGGTCAACTCTACATCCCATTGTGAATTCTTTCCACATGGTGGCCTCTCCCAATTTCCCTGCTGCTGCTGCTTTAATTTTGAACACGTGAAAATGATGAGCAAAAATAAGCTGTGGAATATATGAAGAAAGTGCATCTGAGCAGTGTGGGAAGTAGGCTCACGCATGCTGTGGGGAGGGCAGGGCACAAAGAACATTACTGTGCTGATCTTTTTAGGAAATTGCAGAATGAAAAACAAAAGACAGATTTTCAAACTAGATTTCCTCTCTGGGAGAACATCCCGAGACATCGCTATTAGTCATAGATACATAATTTAAGGGTTCAAAAGAAGTGTCAGAAAACAATTTGCATGCCAATTTTTCAAACTCAAAATGGAGGGATGAAAAATAGAGGAGGCACTGAGGTCTTGAGCATGCATATTTTCAGGCTTAATGCCCCAGTAGCAATTATAAAATCCAGTGATTGGGCAGTTACTTTATCAAGATACTGATGTCAAATCAATTCAGCAGATGAGGATCTGAGAGTTGGGTCTTGAGGATAAACTCATTGCAGAACAATTTTTAAAGGTAGAACAGGAAAAGAGATTATTGTATGGTGCTTATATGACAATGTCTCAAGAAGAAACACCAAGATCAACTGATATTCTCTCATTCTCTCTCACACTCACTTTTGCTTTCCTTACCACATGCTATGGTTAGATATAGAATGTATCCTGAAAGAGCTCATGTATTGGTGTTCAGAGTTGATATAATTAAATCATGACGCTCATAATATCATCAGTGGATAAATCTATTGCAATGGATTTACTGGGTGGTAACCTATGCAGGTGAGGTGTAACTGTAGGAGGTATGTCATTGGGGAGTGGTCTTGGTGACTTTGCCTATGCCTTTGAATCCATTTGCTAGATCTCTTGCTTCTGGCCTCCATGATGAGAGTGCTCGCTCGCGCTCTCTCTCTCTCTCCTCCTAATGCGTGTCCTGATCTCCACAGACCCAGCCTAACATGGACTGAACCCCTAAAATCTCCAGAACGGTGAGCAAATAAATCTTCCTTCCTCTAAGTTGTGTGGTCAGTGTTTTTGGATTACTGCAGTGAGAATGTTGACTGAAATACCACACATGTGTACACACACAAACCCATACTATCAAGAGAGTTGCCTTAGCTTTGCTAGCATAACTAGAAATTGAACATTAAGATCTATAAACAGGCACAAAATAGTAGATAAAAGGAAACTAGAAAATGTAATGAATATTCAGTCCTCGGTCTCTACTTGGATAACATGTGAGTGCTTCAAACTCAACACCCTTCAAACCTAACTCAGACTCTCCCATTTCAATTCTTTCTACCTCTTTTTTTCCCAACCTGGGTAAAGAGTACTAACATCCACCCATATGTACATATCAGAAACATGGTAAACATGTTAGTTAGGTGTCCATTGCTGTGACAAAATAACTAGCTGAGCTAAACAACTTGCAAGGAAGGAAGATGTATTTTGGCTCATGGATTCAGAGATTTCAGTCCAGTCCATAGGGGCTTGGATCTGTTGCTTTGGGGCCAGAACATCATGCTGGGAAACATATGATAGAGAAAAGCTGCTCACTTCATGGAGGCCCAGGAAGCAAAGAGAGAGAGGAAGGGGCCAAGGTCCCAATATCCCCTTCAAGGGCATGGTGCCTTCCACTAAGACACCTCACAAAGATGCTGCCACCTCCCAATAACACTACAAGCTGGCAAATGTGCACTTGGAACTTGGCCTTTGTGGGACATGCAAGATCCAAACCATTATATGAAAGGCTATGGTTTGGATAAAATTCCCCTAAAAGTCTGTACACTAAAGGACTGGTGGCCAGAGTGGCACTGTTGGGAGGTACCATGGGCCTTTAAGAGGCAGGACCTAATGTGACACATCAGGTTATTAGGGGCATCCCCTTGAAGGGGACTGTGGGATGCTGGCACCCTCCTACCTTGCTCCACTTTCTGGCTAATGAGTTAAGCAGTTTACTCTGCCATGATGTGCTGCCAAAGAAATGGGGCTGTCTGGACCATGAGATAAAACAAACCTTTGCTCTTTATAGATTAATTGTCTCAATCATTTTGTTATAGTGATGGAAAGCTCACTAATACAGGTTGCATACTTTATATCTGTTTCCCTCTTTTCCAATCAGTTTCTATGTTCTATGTAGTCAGTTCCTGAACAGCCCTCCAACTCTACCCATGTATCCCATTCTCCACTGTCACCACCAGTGTCTGAGTCACATATTGTTGCTCTGGACTATAGCTACAATTGTCAGTTATTATGTGCCCTTACATGCCTTTCTTGTCTCCACTTGAATCCATTTCTCCACAGTATACATGCCTAAATGTACATCTCATCATATCCTCCACCCTGCCCCATTGCTCAAAAATCTTTAGTAGCTTGTCATTGCTCCTAAGAAAATGATCAGAATTCTTAAAGGACCTCTATATCTCCTTATGGCAAGATCCTGACTTACCACTGTAGACTTACATGGGCTTACTTTTTCTTCTACTTCATTAATATTTGTTCTTGTGGATCCTTGGATTTACCATATCATTTCTGTCTTCAAGACTTTCTCACATTTCTTTCCCATTGAATGGAATACTCCTATTTATTCCTTAAAACTCAAAGTGATTTCTATATTTATATCACTTAGAAATCAAAATAAATCTACAAGGAAATCTTTTTTTAAAAAATCTGGCCTCCTAGACTGAATCAGTTCCCTGCTATAAGCCTCCTTGATACCATTTTTATCATCATTCTTGAAATTAGTTATTTGATAATTATCTACTCTGCTAGAACTAAATTCCATTAATGCAAGAAAAGATGTATTCTCAGAGCCTGGAGCAGCATCTGAAACTGAGTCTCCAAAAAAAGCTTTTGCAAAATGGGTAAATGAATTCTGTAGGTGATCTTTGATCTCTTGGAATCACATGGTTTATCCTGATGAAATACATAAACCCAAAGTAAATGTGAGGTCTACAGCTTAGGTTCCAAAAATCAACTTTCTACAGAGAAGTTGACTACCCAAAACAAGAAATTCAGAACTTCTGTTCCACTCTGCACTGTGTAGACTATTCCTGGGATATTCTATTCAGTTCTGGTAGTCTTATATATTTGAATAGTCCATAGGTGAAAGAAGAGGATGCCAAGGGAAACTAGGAACCATGAAAACCATGAGGTGTTTTCCAGGGATCTGGGAACTCTGTGAAAAAAAATCTGAAGATCTCTCATGCTTATGATAAAAGTGGCCATGCCACCTAGAAGAGAGAGACAGGAACCCAAGGATGAATTTTGGATGAAGCCAAATGATGGCTTTCTGTATAGAGAACAGTTTCAGCTAAACATCCTAAACTGTGAGATTGGCCTTGCTCCAAACTGAAAGAAAATTCTAGAGTCAATCTTGTCTGGTGGTAGAACAGGCCAACTTGTAAAGTTGTGAGATTCCTCCCACTTGACTTGGTCAAATATAGACTGGTTACAACACAGTGACAAGAGTTGTTGGGATCAGTCACATGTTGGTACTAGCTTCCCATTTAATTGATATTCAAAGGTTGCCTGGGGTCCCCACATGATGGTACTAGCATCACATTTAATTGACTTTTCTTTGAGAAGATACAATGTGCCTAGATTTGTGCTGGACCTGCTGACAAATGCTGACTGATTTGTGCCACACCACAGCTCCATAAGGTCGATGCATATATTTGTAATCCTTGCATTGCAGAGGAGGGAAGTGGCTTAGGGGAGTACTTAAAAATGATGCAGCTGGTAAAGGATCCTTCCCAAATCCTTTTTTTTTTAAGTGGCGCTTAAGGCCCTTTAAGGGTTCATGTCCTTTAATTCCACCATATGAGGCTTAACACTAGACATGGTCAGCACACTTAGAAACTTAGCTACTGTGACAGTCCCTTCTCACAACTGAATAAAAAGACAAGGGTCTTCAAACTGAGTCATTTTTAATTACCAAATGTAGCTCAGATTACAGAGAATAAAGGCAGGAAGTAACAGTGGCAGAGTAATTGTGATACAGGGCAGGGTTGCTATCTAATTTAATATTTTATTCCTATTTCTAAGGGGTAAAAAAGCACGGACTTGGCAACTAGAGAGGTTATGAGTCAAGTCATTGCAGGGGAAAACCTAGAGAATTATGATCAAAACTTCATTATGCTTGTAATTAGGCTAAAAATAAGAGCATACAGCAGCTAAGGGAAAACACGAGCCATGGATATTGGATTTTAAGGAGACAAAGTTGAAGAGGAATGAGTTTGTGAGGTAATATTAGTGTAGGTGAAGACAGAAAAGAAATGGATGGAGTTAATAACTTAATGCATCTGGAAAAGTAGGAGAGTTGTTCAGTGATAAATAGAAGTAGCAGAAAATAAATGAATAAATAAAGCAGAGGATAAACGGCCAATAATATGAGATACTAAAATCCTAAGCTGCCATCAAAGATATAAAAAGCCGGAAATGGATATATGTATAAAAAATAAAAAGACAAGAACAGAAGGTATATGGCCAAAATAGGGATAAATAACATCTTGAAGCAATGTAAGAAACCTCTAATTCGTGAAAAACATGTAGCTCTTAAAACCCTTATGAAATTAGAGTGGCAATAGGGTGGCCTTAAGGGCATTAATTAGACAGACATTCAGGGCACCCCAAGATATTGCTGTAATACAGCAAAGAAGATGGGATATGTTATATTCTTGAGAATATATGTTATATTCTTGAGAGGCCAAATGATGTGAAGAAGAATCGGGTGGCATATTTAAAGAGCATAGATGGGTTTGGGGATCATACTCCTGGAGCTAGAACCCTAGTGTTATGGTGTAGAGAAGATGTGCTCTTTGCAAGTTTCCTAAGTCCTTGTCACCTCTGTGGAGCAGGGACACTAATATCTACTATGGAGTGCTGTCTTGAGTATCCAATATGAAAAATAATGTGAGGGCCTGCCAACCAGCTCCTTACATGGAAGCCATCCCAAGAGAAAAGTAGGGTGTGACAGTGGACAGCGCCATTACAAAAATGAACTAGGAGGCGGGGGAGGAATTAACCTTGACAAAGCTTTTGCAGTATTCTGGACACAAATCAGCGTGGATTATTTAAATCCTCACAATAACCCTATGGAAGTGACAATTGCCCCAAATTTTGGGAAAGCAACTTGAGGCACAGAAAGCTTAAATTGGATCTTGCCACTAATAATTGGTAAATCTGGGAATCAAACCACCGTTTCTGAACACAGAAGCCCCATTCTTTATATTACATTCGTAAATTATAATATATGTGACATATTTTTTTCCTTGTGCTGGGGATTGAACCCAAGGGCATTCTACCTCCAAGCTTCACCCCTGGCTCTATTTTATTTTTTATTTGGAAACTAGATATCGCTAGGTTGCTGAGAGCCTCATTAAGTTTCTGAGGCTGGCTTCAAGCCTGCAATCTTCCTGTCTCAGCCTCCCAAGTACTGGGATTATAGGCATGTGCCACTGTGCCAGGCTATATGAGACATTTTAGTCTGTCCAGTTCCAGTTGCTTGAAAGCTATGGTCTTACTCTTCACCTATTCAGAGTTTTGTGCTCTCTCTTAGATTTGAAGAGCTTTGTTCTCATGTTTTTGTTCTTACCTCCAAACTGCAGGTTAGAGAAAAGGCCCCAGTACATAAGTATTTTAGGAGTTCATGAGATTACAAAATTACCCTTCCTCTGGTTTCTCCTTCCTTCCATCCTAGTAAATATGCTATGAGACAGAAGATACAAAAAGGAGTCACAAAGACTCCACAAGCTACCACCAGCCAAGGATAGATACAGAGGAATAGTGGAGAGCCCTAGGGGTTGGTGTGTGTGTGTGGGGGGGTCTCTTATGCTCCATCTATCAGCTCAGCCCATGGATCTTTAATCTAGTTAGAAAACTTCAGCCCCAAATGGACGTGGGCAGCCTCAGAAATGTATTTTCAGCAAGGGAGGTGTCAGGATGGATTCATGAACAGTATTTCATACCTCACAAATCCCCCTGAATATTTCATGCACATTAAAAAATTAGTAGACAAAACTGGAGTGGTGGTGTATGATTTACCTGGACTTGCTTGATGTTTTTGATACAGAGCAGGGCAGAAGATTTATCTGTGGGTACATTAAGCTACACAGAATGCATTGGCTCAGTGTTAGCGCCCATCAGAGAGAAACGCGAAAGAGCTGCATTGTGGTGAGGCAGTAAATAGGGGCGGAACAAAGAGAAATATTAGCTTCATTTTTCTTTATCTTCTGCAGAGTGGATTGCTGAGTTTTTGCTCTCCGAAGGACGAGACAGCAATGCCTGCGTATGAATGAGTTTAAAAGGTATAAACAAGGGAGTCTGATGGCCTAATTTGGAGGGGTCCAGTGGGAATCTGCCTCCTTGCAGATAATGAGATCATATTTGGAGTAGATATGCCACCAAGCGAGAAAATGAATTTAATAGAAATATCACTGCTATTTATGACTAAAGAAATATTGGCAAAAATATGCTGGAAAGAGAATGAATTCACGGCCTGGGACCTTTTTTATGTTTGGAAAAGCACTTAGTATGTGACCCTCATCCTGTGGATAAATGTAATATGAATTTGTAGTAATTCAAACCTCTGAGTTATATTTAGGTAGGGTTGAAAGACTTTGAAAATTCAGCCTTCAGCTACATTTACTGACTGAAAAAAAAAAGAATCAGTGTCTTGCATTTATTTTCTACCTTCCTAGGTTCCGAAATCCTCAGAACTTGGCTCCAGTTTCTTTCTCTGCAACTCAGGATACGCCGCCAAGCTGATGTTACAAGGACACTCACTTGCCTGCAACTCTGAATGATGACTGTATCTTGATCAACAATGAAAAGAGCGTTTCTTCTGCTAATGGAAAAAAATCAAACAACGATGTAGACATTTAATTTTTTCTGCATTTGGTACTTTGGCTTTCCTGCACATAGATATATGATTTCTCGGGGACCTCACGTTGATGATGAATTCAGGGTTTATTGACACACACTTGCAGAACACACAGATTAATCTCTGCAAATAAACACTAACGTAGGTACATTGATGGAGCGGTCCCGGGTTGGATGCTTTGCATGCACTCTCAGCTCTGTGTACTAGGAATGTAGTTACTTGGGAAAATTTTGGAACTGGAACACGTAACAACTAGGTCTTGGTTATAACTGTAAATAATCAAGGAAGAAGAAAGGATCAACTGGAAAGGAGAGTGCGACAGGAAATGTGGGTGATAATGGTCTTTCCTTTAGCCATGAGGATGGTCTCTTTTTTGAATTACCCACCTTCCTTGGGCACATTTACAGGCCATTTCATTCCAGGCTCCCAACCGATCGATTCTCAGGAAGGGTGTGTGTGTGTGTGTGTGTGTGTGTGTGGGTGTGTGTGTGAGAGAGAGAGAGAGAGAGAGAGAGAAAGAGAGAGAGAGAGAGAATGAATGGGGATTGAACCCAGGAGCATTATACCTCCTAGCTGTACCTTCATCCTTTAATAATTTTTTGTTTGGAAATGGGATCTGGGATCTCGCTAGGTTGTTGAGAGTCTTGCTAAATTACGGAGGCTGTCCTTGAACCTGTCATCCTCTTGTCTCAGTCTCCCAAGTACTGGGATTATAGGCGAATGCCACCAAGCCCGGCTCTCAGGGAGTTTTAATGGTTTCTCAAGGTCAGACTTCAGATAACAGAATTATTATCTACTCCTGAGATTGACTAGTCACACATCCAGAATGTGAAGGCTGAGACACCTCCTGGAGGTAGAAATCTAGAAAATGTCACAAGCAGAAAGAGAGGTGGGAAATCTGCCCATTTTCCTGGTACCTGGTTTCCTCTTTCTTCCCTGGTTGAGAACCCCAGACTCCTTTTGTGGATGTGGGAAATAAAAGGAGATGAATGACCCTGAGACTTAAATTGTTATAAAATTATTAAAGAGAAATCTGTCTTAAGTTATCACCTAAGGGGCCAGTAAAAATTGGTCGTCATAGAGGTGGATTTTTAAATAAAAGTTGTACAAATTACACTCAGATCCCCAGGGATGCTTCTAAACAATCTTTTCAAACAGGGGGTTACACAGTGAGGTGACCTTACTGCCTCACTGCCTATCAGTTTTATACCAAGATAGCCTGTGTCCAGCAAGGTTCAAAGAATCCATGTTCCCTTTGTGAATATTTCATTCCCCAGGGTCTTCTATTATCTTGCCCAGAAGAACAAAATAACCTTGGGGGAGGGGAAATCAGCACTAACTTCAAAACTGGTGACTCACCTGAAATTTCCACCCTTGAAATGTGAGTCTCTTTTGAAGAATCTTTTATTTTTGCAAACATCTGGATACCTAATGATCTCCAACCTTCACCTCCCATCTCTAATATATCACTTCCTTGCTTAGAATCCTGTAATGATTGGCCTGGATTTTATGGTGCAGTATTCTGTCTTTGCCATAATTTCTTCACTGTTTTTGTTATATTCTGCTGGCCCTACAGATATCTGAGAGCTCATGCTTAAAGACCACCTCCAGCCGGGTGTGGTGGTGCATTCTTGTAGTCCCAGTACTTGGGAGGCTGAGACAGGAGGATCGCAGGTTTGCGGCCAGCCTCAGCTACTTAGTGAGGCCCTCTGCAACTTAGTGAGACCCTGTTTCAAAATAAAGAATAAAAAATAGGGCTGGGGGTGTAACTTGGAGGTAGAATGCCCCTGGGTTCAATCCTCAGTACTGCAAAAAAAAGAAAAGACCACCTCCAATGTTAAGATATTCCGGACCCATCACGAAAGAGTTATGGTTTTGCTGTTTTTAAGCCCTGCACCCACCTAACCAGCAGCTCAGCATGCAGGTTTGTAATTGCCTGTGGCTTGTGGCTGAGTCCATGAGTCTGGGGTAATTTTTAAGGTAGAGACTGTGGCTGTGGTGGATTGGTTGACTCACTGGAGGCAGACAGTCAATGTTGATTGAATGTAGGAATGGGAAGTAAGTGGAAAGCTTGTTCTATTTACAAAGACAGTGGAAGCCCTCCCTATGCCCACAGCTGCTGGATCTCATCCACCCTTCTCTGACAGTTCAAATCTCTCCAGCCTATCAGGACCCAAACTATAGTACCTTCCTCTACAAACACCCTTACAGCTGTTTCATCAATGAGTCAACCTTTATATTTTATTATTATATTTTTTGTGTAACTGGGGATTGAACCCAGGGGCATTCTACCTCTGAACTGCACCCCCAGCCCTTTTTATTTTTTTTTTTATTTTGAGACAGGGTCTCATTAAGTTACCATGCACTGGCCTTAAACCTGTGATCCTCTTGTCTCAGTCTCCCAAGTACTGGGATAACATGTGTGCCACCATGTCTGGCTAGCAGCCGGCTGTGTGTGTGTGTGTGTGTGTGTGTGTGTAAAGGGTGGTACTAGGGATTGAACCCAAGGGCATTATTACCTCCAAGCTAAACGCATAGCTTTTTTTTAATTATTTTGTTTATTAAAATAGGCTCTCACTAAGGTGTTGAGAGTCTTGCTAAGTTGCAGAGTCCAGACTTGAATTGCAATCTCCTGTCTCAGCCTCACAAGTACTGCGGTTACAAGCATGGGTCATGTTGTTTGGAAACACGTTAATACTTAAAGATTGTTCAATGGATGTGGGAACTGATGGAAAAAAGAAAGAGCTTCAGGAAAATGTGCATCAAGGTGAGGCAGTTTAGTGGAAAGACTTCTCTCTCTTGACCTCATTTTCAGTTATTCTGAATATGTTGAAAAATGGAAGAGAAAGATAATGATGTTAAAGAGAAGGGGCAGCTTGGTGAACTTCATCTTTCAGGTATGTGAATAGGGCTGCAATGGGTGGGGTCCAGCCAACTGGATGCTGAGCATGTTTGCCTACCGACAAGCCAGGGAAATAAGCCCATCTACCCATTTCAGTGGGATACTGTGATAGTTAATCTAAGTTGTCAACTTGACCTGATCATGACACACCCAAGATTATGTGATTTTGGGTGTGTAACAGCAGATTAAAGAGAAAGCCCTGCCCTGAATGTAAGCAGCAGAATTCTGATAGGTGCGGACTTAGATAAAAAGAGAGAAGCCGTGTAGAGTGTGTGCGACTCGTTCCGAGGAAAGCGCATCTGCTCTCGCCTGAGATCTTCAGCCGCCGGCTCCGCCTTTCTCCGAAGAGCTCGATCTTCTCGGCCTCCTGCTCTTGGAACTGAAACTCCACCATCGTTTCTCCGAAGAAGCTTTCTGATCTTCACGTCTTGGACTGGGACTGAACTAGTGGTTGCTCCAATCCTAAGACTCCAGCTCTTAGACCGTTCCACCAGCTACTGGTTCCTCTGACCCTCCA
>PVJS01000684.1:54558-72071 GCA_004027185.1 Glis glis | reverse complement strand
ATATACTCATTCTGTGTATTCTGTTAATCTAGAGAACCCTGTCCAATACAGATACCAATTCTCAGGTAGGCCTTTTCTCAAAGGGAGATGTTTAAGATTCACTTGAAAGGTGAAATTTAGACCCTCAGAGACAAGAAGCAGCCACAGAGATGAGCTCATCATCTGTCACTGTTCTCCTAGAGGTAGACACTCACATCCTAGAGAGTCCAAGCCTGCTGAAAGCCACTTTGCAAAGGTGTGAGTCCAGAGTGCAAAGATGCATAAAACCCAGGGCACCATTCTGTCTACCCTTGCCTAAGGACCTTGCAACAGGCATCGGGCAGAATAATTGATCTTAGTCCCGATACCACATTATAGCTGTGTAAGACTTGTCAGATGTTCTTTATGACCCTGATTTCATTCAGCTTCTTCACAACCTATAATAGAGGAAGCACATTGCTTCTTTTATAGATAGGCAAAAGGAGGCCTAAGAAAATGTGATGCTTCTGCCGGGGAAGTAGGAGGTGGGAGTTGATAATGTGTCCTGATTCCTAGCTCACCTGGCAACTCGAGCTCAGCTTCTCTCCATGCACTGTTTAAACGTCTCTACAATCAGCCAAAAGATTCATATTTTCTTATTACCTTAGCAGCTTCTTCCAAATAAATCTTTTTTTCCCAGCACAAGGAATGAATTTAAAGGGATATATTAAATTAAAAAAAAATGGGCTTGCAAAGCAAGATTCTTCTTTGACCCTAATATCTCCCTCAGATTCCCTTCTGCACACATACGCACTTATCAAACATGATTCTTCTTCTCTGGAAAGAGGCTGAAAATGGAGTCCTGGCCCAAGGCAGGAATGGAAGTGTGGGTGTGGGTATTATCACAGTATCTATTCAGCAACCCGATAATGACCATGAGAAATTTCAGGCAGCAGACCAATTGCCAATAGGTTTCCAAAAGTGCAGGTATTTGTGCAGAAAATAATTTTTAATACAATTACATTGAGAAATGTGTTTTGATGAATGAATTTTAAAAATTGAGGTCACTGATGTTTTTGCATTTCTCTCACATTAGAAAGAATAAAAACGATCTGGTTAATATCACAGTCATGTGCCAGATCATTTTTTGGCTCCATGAAATTTCAGATGTAGGCTCAGCTTCTTCTCCCAGGCTTCTAGAAATCAGTTCCAAGGTGACTTTAAAATAAATACCTAAATAAGTACAGATCACACATATGATGGGCACACACTGCTTTGCTGAACATGTGGAATACATTTCATACATGAATTTCAGCTTAAAGGAATGACATAGAAAAGCCAAAAATGGTAGGCTTTTTGTGATATGCTGATTTGATTCGAAATCACACACAGTTCACAGGAAACTCAACTTCTTTGAAAGAATATGGTATTTTCCCCCCTGGTGAGAATACACAGCTGCTTTGAGAAGTTTGAGAACTATTGCAAAAAGTAAAGAAAACAAAAAGCACACATCAACCTCACCTCTCAGAAATAGCTATTTATAGTCGGTAAATTCTATATTTCTGTTTTGACTTTATTTATCATTTCTTCCCACCTACAAATATCACATATATGTGGTACTAGATATTTTTGAACCTTTTAAAAATTTCTAATATCTGTTTTCCAAAATTGAAAAAGTTCTTCAGAAACATTTTTAACACCCATTCAATATTTTTTCATATGGCTACCATTATTCTCTTAGGTTTTCTATGTAAGTGCCTTGAATATATTTCTTAATGAGGGAAAGGCATAAGCATATTGTGTTAGAATTTAATCTGGAAGACAGGTGTGTGATATCATTGAATTTTAAAGCCAAAAGTCATTTAAAAGCTCAAATGTGCAACCACCTTGTCTCACTCAAAGACATAAACACCCTTTCCCAAAGAAAGGAGAGTTTTCTATGGTTGCATAGTAAATGAAGAATGAACAGAGAGCTGGAATCAAAACCCCAGTGATTTTCCCAGTTCCTTATCCTTCCTAGGGAATGCATTTTCCTTCCAGAAAAATGACTGCCACTCTTTGAGAAGGATCACTCGGGAAAGCAGCACCTGTGTCCCTGCAGGAAGTAAAGATGGGGCAAGTTGGTAAGCCAACGTACCAAAGGACACCTGTTGTTATTTAAGGCTTAAACGAGGTCTTCCGCCAAAGCAAATTAGGAGAATACTCTGAAAACACCTGGAAGAATGGGCTTCAAAGAGTTTCAGATGCCAACATTGGAAAGAGTGCCAATGACGCCATATTCTGGGAGTATCCCTCCCCACCCCATATCACATGCCCCATATCAAATGTGCTCAATGCCAAGTTCAGACAGTACCTACTTAAAGCTTGGATTAGTCAATTCTCTGTTTATATAACAAAATACCAAGGTCTAGGCATTTTATACAGGAAAGAGGTTTATAAACTCACAGTTTGGGGAGCTGAAAGTCTAAGATCAGGTTGCCCCATCATTTCAGCCTCCAATGAGGGCACCCAGGACTGTGTCACAACAAGACAGGGAGCATTGTGTTGGGACCACATGCAGAGGGAAAGACTGAATGGGAAGACAGGAAGACAGAGAAGTTCAGAGGCCCGTCTTGCTCTTTTTATAATAACCTACTCTTATGGGAACTAACTCCATGAAACCAGCATTAATCCTTTGGAGGATAATGCCCCCCATGACCTAACAACCTTTCACTAGGCCTCACCTCTTAAAGGTTCCATCACCTTCTAATAATGCTCCATGAGGACCAAGCTTCCAGCACATGAATCCATGGGGGAAATAGTAGAATATTATCTAACCCATAGCAGCAATGCTTAATAATATCTAATACTTACTTGAATTAATACTTAACGCAAACTTAATAGTTAATGCATCTTATAACTTCTGCCAGGTGCCTAAGTGTGTGTACTCTCAAAGTTAGGTAAACAGCTGCAGGAAAAGAGTTTAATTGTACTAGTGTCCTGGAACCAGAGAAAGTATAGCAGAAGGTCGAAATGGGAAGATCCTTTTCATTTTGACATCTGGGACAGGTGAATACTTGGACATTTGAATCCTAGGTGGGATAGGTAGAAAAAACATCAGAACTCTAATTTTATATGTTCTATAATTTTATGCTGATGATGTTAAGTACTCCAATTATATGTGCATAAGAATACCAACTGTTGTGGCCAGTCATTTCTTACTGAAAGAACCCAGATGAGAAAGTCTACCCTACTATCTCTAGAATTATACAAGAGGAAGACAGAGTACAGATTTAGGAGAATTCAGTGTTCTTAGAGATGTTATTCTGTCCCCTTTTGTACAAAAAGGGAGAGGGTACCATTTATCCCTGAATCCAGATGAAGGTAGATGGGTAGAGCCAAAACAATTACCATGACAACTGGGAGTCCACAACAAAACTTTCCAAAGTGAGGCCTTAGTTGACAAGTTGAGCGGCCCTGATGGCACATTGATCTTTGCAGGTATATGGTCCAGCTAAGACATGCTTCCTATTAGTCCACCCCAACCTTACCTTCTATTGCTGTGACCTCATTCTCTACTGGCCTAGAGGTCTCAGTTTCAAAGGAGTGCTTCCATCAGAAGATATGACAATGATTCCATGAGACAAGAAGTGAAGATTGCCACCTGGCCATATTGGGCTCCTCACACCTCTGACACAGCGGGCAGAGAAAGGAGTCACTGTGCTGACAGAGCGATGGATCCTGACCACCATGGGGACATGGATTCTTACCACATGGTGGAGGCAGGGAGAAGACACCTGGAGTGAGCACATGAGATCCTCAGGGCATCTCTTAGTACTGCTGCGCTCTGTGAGTAAGGTCAGTGGAAAACTGCACTCCCATCCAGGGAAGACTATGAGTAGGTCAGATCCATCAAAAATGGACATTTGAGTCACTTTGCCAGATAAAAAAGCATGCCCAGATGTATTAGGCAGGTTTCCTAGAATAACAGAACTCACAGAATATGTACATGGTAAAAGGGGATTTATCAAATCAGTTTACAGTCCAAAGCAGTGTAGTCCCAAGTGGCCACCTGCACTTAGCCAAAGAAGCCAGCAGCTGGTCAAGTGGTCCAAGAGCTGGAGTCTCAGAATTGGAGAGACTGATAATGCAGTCCCAGTCCAAGATGGAAAGGCCAGGGAACTCTCTGGAGAAATGATGGTGAAAGTCTAGTTTGAAGAATTGAAGTAGGGTATCTCAGGTGGGAGCAGACACGCCTTCCTGAGGAAGAACCACCCATGTCTTCACACAGCTTTTTCCTTCTTTATATCCAGGTCCTGCGCCCATCAGAACAGTGCTTCCCACGTTCAGGGCAGGACTTCCCCTTCAATCTGACCTTACATAAATCAACAATCTAATCAATATACCCAAAGTAACGTAACCTTAGATGTTTCATAATCCATTCAAATTGACAATCCAGATTAACCATCACACCAGCTAAGGTATTTGTTAGAGGCAAAGAACCATTAGGGTGTATACATATATAAAGAGATTTATTATATGAAATTGGCTGATAGGAGGTAGGCAAGTCCTGATGGTTGAGTCAACAAGCTAGAGGCTTAAGAGAGTTGACAGTTTAGTTCCACTCCAAGGCCAGGGTACTGTGATTTAGGAGAACTGATAGTGTAATTCCCATCAAAAGTTCAGGAGACTCCAAACTGAGGAAGAGCCAATGTTTCAGTTTGAATGTGAAAGCAGGAAAATAAAACGAGCAAAGCCAGTGTCTGAAGGCTGCTGGGCTTCAGAATCCTCTCTATTCAGACCTTCAACTGATAGATGAGTTCTACCCACATTACAGAGGCTGACCTACTTTATTAATTTATATGTTAAACTCGTCTACAAACACCCTCACAGAAACACTAAGATTAATATTTTGGCAAACTATTTAGGCACTTCATAATCCAGTCAACTTGACACATAACGCTAACCATCACAGTATAGTATATTACTTGACATATAATAGTAATTTGAAAATGGTGGGTAATGGTTATTCTTAATGTTTTTAGTATTTTGGATCACTTCATTTTTTTCCACATAGTTCTTTTCATATGAATGTAAGCCATTAATAAATAAATTCAAGAGGATGTTGAAGAACAGGCATGATTTTAATAATGCCTTAATTGCAACTCAGATTCTGGCTAGATTGAGTTTTTCAGGCTGCATCTTTGAAAGCTGAAACCTTGTGTTCACTAAAATGTCCTACGTGAAAAGTTTTGCAGAACTTTGATAAGATTCATCTGTGAGTCAGTCACCTGCAGAAAATACTTTAAAGGTGTTGCTTAACCACCTCTATGTATCTCCATTTATAGGCATATGACTGTACATCTGGGTCTCCACAGATACTCATACACACGCAATCCTAAAGGTCTTTGATAAGTGTGGAATAATTTAACCAACTTTATGAATTTAATTAAGCCTTTCTCCACATGGTGTGTTGGAAGAGACAGCAGTTTATACAAAGACCATAATCTAAAGCACAGAAAAATCATATTCTTCAGAATGGGGAACCAGGCCCACAGGGCAACTGGGACATTTTGCTTGTCAGCAAAATAAATTTATTCTGAATTTATGAATTGGTAATAAGCTACCTTCTCATAATGATTAATGGTAATTAACCTTTTAAAGCTCCATCGCTTACCTGGCCATCTCTGGTTGACAGCGCTGGGAGACAGGCTGGAATGCTGATGGTAGAAAAGACCTTCCCCTGGACTCCCAAGGTCCTGTAAGGTAAACAACACTATTTCTGGGTGGAGATGTTTCAAATCTGATGTAGCACCAGAGAACTGCAGACAAGGAATAAATACATACACGGGCTGTAACGGCAAGACATTTTCATCCTGAAAGGACCCCTGGGCTAGAGTTGGCCTGCTTGACTGCTTAAAAACTGTGTGGCTTCAGCATAATCTCATCACAAATGGGAACCCAACTTCCTTCATCTGCAAAATGGATGAGTAGTGATTGTGTTAACTAACACTTCAAATGAAGGATCCTGGGGGCTAGCAAAGGACAAACTAAATCCTCTTGTCAGAGAGTTAGCATCACATTAAATCTGTCTTCTAACAAGGTGGCACTACTCCTGCATCTTCAGATGCTAACGTGGACCCATGACATGCTCTGGATCTTTTTCTGTTCTGGGCCCTACTACCTCCGGCATTCACAATATAAATATACACATAGCTGGGAAGTAGATTGCAAGATGCTTATCAGGAGGTATCTTGAGAACCAATGCCTGTGGAGGAGAAGGAGGAAAAGCAGGATTTGGCAGAAAAAAAAATGTGAGCTATAATGCAGACAAAGGGATCCCTGGAACTACAAGCAGAGTTGTTCTGAATCAGGATCACTGGGCCAAGTCTTTACACCTCTGTAGTGGTAAATCAGTGCTTCTGAGTTGTTTCAGAAAGTGTTATGACCTTGTCCAAGGTGGCGCTCTGTGTCTAAGATAATCTCTGAAGGGGCTGAGAGATGATGGTTATTTTCAAATGGAATTCTTTGTTGCTAAGGCCACCAGAACTTCACTGATAGGGCAAAGGACTATCCATCATAGTATCTTAGAAATCATCATTTATTGAGCATTTATTATGCCCCAGAGAGAGACACTGCTGGGGCTGGAATTTGTTTTGATACATTTACCACTCACCAAAGTCAATCAGAAAAGTACTCATTTGTACATTTGTTCCATGATGAAGTTGAAGCATGGTAGATTCTACAAACAGAATTCAAATCAATAGACAAGAAACGGAATCCATGGAAGGGTCCGTCAACTGATGAATGGATAAAGAAAACACAGTACGTTAGCATAATGGAATACTGTTCAGCCATAAGAAAGGATGAAACAATGTCATCTATGGCGATAACAATGGGACTGGAAGATCATACATTAAGTAAAATAAACAAGGGCACAAAAAGACAACACGTGATCTTACTCATATGTAGAAACTAAAGTTGATCTCATAGAAGTTTAAAGTTTTAGAATGGTGGTTACAAAAGGCTGGGGAAGTAGGAAGGATTAAGGGATGGGGGAAAGTTGTTAAATAAGATACAGAGAGATCGGAGGAAGACATTCTGTTGTTTCTATTGCAAAGTAAAATGACTACAGATAATGGTGATGTACTATACATTTCCAGAAAGGATTTTGAATATTTTTTGCTACAAATAAATGATAAATGTTTGAAGAGATGCATTTTACCCCAAATTGAATATTACACAATGAAATATATGAAATTGTATGTATATTTAAACTTTTAATTGAAAATTACTAAGAAAATAATTACTAAGAAATAATTACTAAGAAATAATTACTAAGAAAATAATTACTAAGAAAAATAATTCAAACCAAGTCATTACTCTCTTTAATGTTAACTCAAGTGAGTCCAAAGATTTGTATCAAGAAAAGAGACACCTTACACTAACCGCCAGTTGCTTTCAGTACTTCTCTGATTTTTCCTTGGAGATTGTTTCTACTTTCAATGAATTTCAAATTCCATTTCTCTGTAGGATTCATTCCAGACCATGACCCCTCACTTCCTCGGCCAGGGGGACGTGATTGCAAGCACATCTTTGTTCTCAGAGTGTACGGCAAGCCCTATGAGCTTGCAGAAGTTACTTATTGTCCCTGTGCCCCTGTTTTCTACATTTCCCTCATCGATAATATGGGAATAATAGTGGTACCTACCACATCAAGTTTTTAAGATTAAAAAAAATAAGTGCATGTAAATCATGCTAGCAAGCCTGCCTGGCATATGGTGAGGTCTATGTAAATGTTTGCTATTATTTGCATATTTCGCTAATAAAAATGCATCAGTGTATCATCCTAGCCCAAGTCATCATTTCTTCCTTCTGATTTGATGTCAGACAGAGCTGGGATCCAAATCTGGCTCACATTTGTTATTTAACTAGTTTAAGCTTCTATTTGTACCTATATGAAATGAAAACAGATAAGCATGCCTAGTTTTAAAGGGTTGTAAACAGAATTAAATGAGATATGTAAGAAAAATAATTAGTCCAGGGCATGGCATATAGCTAGTCCTCAGCAAAGGCTAGTTTCAACAGTAATGATGACAGCCACAATAACCACCACCACTCTCCTCATTACTGACTTTATTCCTTGCTACCTAAGTAGCTCTTGATTAGAAGTAGAACGGTATGTGTGTTAGTCAGCTTGTCATCACTGTGACAAAATACCTGAGAAAGACAATTTATCAAGAGGAAAGGTTTATTTTGGTTCATGGTTTCATGGGTTTCAGCCCATGGTCGCTTGGCCCCAGGGTTTTGGACCTACATATATATATATATATATACAGCAACCAAAAGTCTATAACATGCAAGACATACTTGGCTTTGATTCATACGATTAATGTGCATGTAGAATGATAATCATAAATGTTGCAGAGGTGTCGAGAATGTGCAAAGCCTGCACACAGTGGGCCTGCAACTCCCACTGAGGCCATCCTATTACTTGCCACATTCCATCCTGAGGAGAGACCGCTGACTCCCATCCCCACATTGGCACCGTGCTCAGGAGCATGTTAAATGGTGGGGAAAATGCTCCGTCAAAAGCTGCCTTAATGAGACATCCCGTTAGCTCGGGCTGCTCCCAGGTCAAGCTGCCCATGTCAGAGCACGCACGCTAATGGACTAGGTGGCCGTGTCTTTCCATCTGACTAGGCTCTGAGTTTTTAATGAAGCAAGAGGACCACAGACTTGGGCAGCTCTGTGTGTGCATGTGTGCGTGCGTGTGTGTGTGTGTGTGTGGCCCCAATGACCATTTGCATCCTTAAAAAAAAAAAGACTGGAGGAAATAAAACAACAGGACATGAAGGCTAAAATGCCCTTGGATTTGCATGGTTTGGAGAAAGGCCGACCAGGACCTTCCCACCCATGCTGGTGACCTGCATGCAGGGCAGAGAGGAGTAACAAAGCAAACCGCTTCTCCAGGGGGTTGCAATACCCTCAAGAGCTTCAACAAAGACTCGTGTCAGCTGCCTGACTTCTTAATGATGAATAATTCATGCACATCAAAGCGGCCCTCACTAAGTATATTTTTCCCCTGCAGCCTCAAAGACAATGAAACAACAGGAAAAAGGCCAGAAGGGGAAGGTTGTGTGTTTTTTTTTAATCACATCATCTCTGCTGTCCCTCCTCCCTCCCTACTCTGTAACAGCCATGCTCTGGACTAGCTTGAAATCAACTGCAATATTATTTTTTTAAAACCCATCAAAATTCTTTGATTTTTTTCTTATCCCACATAATAGTAAACTCCTATTCAGCCTTCAAAGCCCAGCTCAAATGCCAGCAATTTTTGAAGTTATCTCTGCCACCCACCTCCCCAACAGCCAGTCTAGTCTTTACCTTTTGTATTAAATATACTTCTATTACTGTGATCATTTCTAAAATGTTGTTTCTTTAAATCTCTGGCTGAGACTTAAAACTGTGTATGGTTAAATACCTTATCTTAGGTATTACACAGTCACCAGCACCCAATATAAAGTCTAAGATACAGCAGGCATTCAATAACCCCTCCTGGAATTGAAATAACTTGAATTCCTGAGATTAAAAAAAACATACTAGAGTGAATCATTGGAATGCTAATGTATATTAAATATATGAAAATAGAAATTAGAAGAGAAGCATATTTTCAGAACTTCACAAATATCATGGAGTATTATTCTTATCATTTAGCATTTACTAAGACCTGAAATCAAAGGCTTAGACATGCAAGGAGTTGGAAGATCTGTTTGGAGAGCTTATCAGCACTCTTTAGGAGGGCAAGTCTTTTCAAGGGAAATATTTGTCAGAACTAAGATAAAATTAAAATGGCAGAAGCACAATCTAGGTTATTTTTATAGTCTGTCTTAAAACGTAAACTCCTTATACGCCCTTTCCTTTTGATCATCGTAAATGACAATTTACTATAGACGTACACACATCCAAATGCAGATGTTACTCACTCTATATTTTTCAACTGGCTGCTACTTCAATAAAATGCCATTTCAGTGTTAGGGGAGAAGACATTCCCTTTGTGGAGTAAATGCTCATAATCGAGGAAGAAAGACGTATTTTTTTTCAGCTAAATTCCATTTATTCGCCAAAGGTATCGCAATGCCCACGACATGCCAGGTATGGCACTAATCACAAGGGAAAGATCTGGATCATGAGATGCAGGGTCTCACGCTCACAGACCTCAGAGTGCAGCGAGAGAGGGGATGCACTGAGATAATTATTTTAAAATGTTTTTTCTTTTCCTGCTTTATGGATGAACAGAGTTACGCTTTGGCAGAAGGCGTGGCGACTGGTTCTCTCTGGAAAGTTAGAAGTGGCTTGAGAGAGGAGATGATCTTTAATCTGATTCTTGAGGCACAAATAAAGGATGTTTTCCAGTGGAAGAAAGACAGCTGGAACTCATCAGGAGTTAACGGTGCTTTCAAAGCTATGGGGTTGTGGGAAGTATCCATGGAAAGTTCCAGGTGGCTGGGGAACCTAATTCATGGCCAGGGATGAGGCAGGTAAAGCTGGAGAAACCAGAGGACATATTGAAAGACAAGTTAATAAGGATTGAACCGAGGGATATTCTACCTCTGAGTTACACACCTGGTCATTTTCATTATTTTGTTTTGAAACAGGATCTGGCTAGGTTGCTGAGTTTTGCCAAGTTCCTGAGGCTGGTCCTAAACCCACGATCCTTTTGTCTCAGTCTTTCAAGTACTGGGATGCGCACCACCATGCCCACCAAGTACAATATTTTTTAAGGTGATCCTATCGATCTGTTGAGTGGTAGAATAGGGAGAGGTGCCTAGTCGTTTGGCATTTCTTTGCAATGAATAAAATGATGATAGTTTTAGCCAAAACTGTGAAGTGAAATGAAGGAGGATAGTTCAGGTCACTGAAGGTCATTGAGATTTTTTTGAGGATAAATCAGATGCAAGAAGTGACTGGGCATGAAGGTGAGGTCCAGGAGGGATGGAAAATGATCAGTTGGGGGGAGAGCGTCGTACAGGGTTTTCTAGAAGTTTAAGGAAAGCTGAAATCACATATATGTCAGCCAGGCATGGTGGCGCATGCCTGTAATCCTAGTACTTGGGAGGTTGAAACTGGAGGATTGCATGTTCGAGGACAGCCTCAGTAAGTAGTAAGACTCTCAGCAACCTAGTGGGACCCTACTTCAAAAACAAACAAACAAAAAAACAAAAAGGGCTGGGGGGTGTATCTTAGAGGTAGCATGCCCCCAGGTTCAATTCCTAGTACAACAACAACAAAAAAATAAAATGGATATGTCGAAAGCAAAGATGGAGGGACTATTGCTATTTGAGATGCAGTCAGTTTGGGGTGGAGGGTTGGAGAGAGATGGCCCAGGCCATAGGAGATGGAACCAAAGGATTGGGATGGTTTTAGAGAAGGATAAAAGTCTTGGTTTGTTGGTGCTGTATAACAAAATACCATTAACCAAGTAGCTTATAAACAGCAGAAATTTATTTCTCATAATTGCGGAGGCTGGGAGGTCCAAGGTCAAGGCACAAGCGGATTCAGGGTTTGGTGAGGACAGGCTTGCCCTCTACTTCATTTGTGGTGTTTTCTGGCTGCATCCTTACATGGTAGAAGGGGTGAGGGGTCCCCCCCCCCGGCCTCTTTCATAAGGGCACTAATCCCATTCATGAAGGTCTGCACTCATGAACCAATCAGCTCTGACCCAGTCACCTCCCAATGGTCACACCTTCTGATACTATTTCCTTGGGGGTTACGATTATAGCTAAATTTGGGGGGCGCCAAATATTCAAACCGTAGCAATGAACGGTGTACCGCAGGATTATTATCTGTAACTAGCTTCAGGATCACACATCTGAGTTTGAAAAAGTAATTCTTAAGCGGAGCAAGGTGACGCACAGCTGTTACTGCAGTACTTGGGAGGTTGAGAACAGGAGGGTTGTAGGTTCAAGACCAGCCTCGGCAAATTAGTGAGACCCTCAGCAATTTAGTGAAACCCTATTTCAAAATTAAACAAAAATAATAAAATAAGCCGGGTGTGGTGGCGCACGCTTGTAATCCCAGTACTTGGGAGGCTGAGAACGGAGGATCACAGATTCGTGGCCAGCCTCAGTTACTTAGTGAGGCCCTCCGCAACTTAGCGAGACCCTGTTTCAAAATAAAGAATAAAAAATAGGGCTGGGGGTGTAGCTCGGTGGTAAAATGCCCCTGGGTTCAATCCCCTGTACTGCAAAAAAAAAATAGTAATAATAAAATAAAATAGGATTGGGGGTGTAGCTCAGAGGTAGAATGTTCCTGGGTTTAACCCCTAGTTCCACAAAAAATAAAAGAAAATTAAAAAAAGAAAAGTAAAAGAGCAAAAAAGAGTAACCCTTAAGGATCCCCAATTAAGTGTTGACCGCCCCAGGTCAACCGGTGCAGAAGGCCAGGTGTCTCCTCCTCCACCCTAACCACCACCCTCACCTGAAACCTTGGGTTTCTTACCCAATCAGCAACTAAGATTTGTCACTCATGCTTCTATCCTTCCTCCCTCATCCCCTGTAGAATCAACTAGAGGAACAATGACTGACAAAGAGGAGTCGTCTCCAGGACCCGGGTCCCATCAGGGTGGACATTCCTTGAAGTCAGGGGACAGGTACAGCTCGGGGTGGAGAGCGGGGTGGGTATGGGAGGAAGAATAAGAGAATCATTTGCGGAGGAACCAGAGCTATGGTCAGGAAAGACACAGAGTCGAGCTATCAGATCCAAGGCCAAGGCAGAGCAGGGGAACCAGGAAAGAGTAAAAACGTTCAAGATCACACAGGCAACAGGAGAACCATCCTTTGCACCTGGGGACTTCTCACTTAAGGAAAGTCCATCCATCTTCGATCATCGTCATGCTTCTGTATTGGCCAGTATTTGTGGGAAAAATGTGATACAGCTTCTTAAATAAGCCTGGCATGGTGAGACAGGTAAAGGAAATATATAGCAAGCTGGCCACTGATTGAATGTGCTGCACAGAGAATTCTAATTCCTGATAAGAAAACTAAAATCATTATGTATCCATTTCTGAAAGGCAATGGATACTAGCACTTCACTCATGACATTGTTAAATCAGTTTATTGAGCAGGTACTATAGTGCCAGGAACTCATTCCTACGACACCGAGGATGCGAGAGGGAGAAAAACCTTAGCAGGGCATGGTGGTGCACCACTGGAATACCAGTACTTGGGAGGCCAAAGCAGGAGGATCACAGATTCGAGGCCAGCCTCAGCAACTTAGTGAGATCCTGTTTCAAAATAAAAAGTGTTGGGGGTATAGCTCAGAGATAGAATGCCCTTGGGTTCAATTCCCAGTACAGAGGGAGAGAGAGAGAGAGACAGAGAGGGAGAGGGAGAGGGAGAGGGATAGAGAGAGAGAGAGAGAGAGAACAGACATGATTCCTGTTCCCATAGGATTTACAATCTGCTGGGAATGATAGACATCAATGTAATAATCACAAAATTAAACAATTTATTAAATCTGAGATCAAAAAATCAAATTGGAAGAAA
The DNA here is from genome assembly GCA_004027185.1 of Glis glis. NCBI lineage: Eukaryota > Metazoa > Chordata > Mammalia > Rodentia > Gliridae > Glis > Glis glis. The sequence goes on along the minus strand of PVJS01000684.1, from coordinate 58,587 downwards.
CACATTTTTGTGAGAGCAAGTATCAAGGAAATACAACCTAGACTGAGGAGAGAAGGCTTCCAAAGAAAGCAAGACTTGAGTTGTGATCTGGCAACTGGGTGGGGTAGATGAGAGCTCAAAACAGAGGGAGCGGCCTGTGCCAAGATCCTGTGGCCAGAGGTCCCGAAAAATTCTGTTGCAGCTGGGAGTACAGAGAGGGGTGAAAACCATTTTGAGCAAAGGCTGAAGGTCAAGGGAGGTGCCAAACAGATGCACTGCTAAGATTTTGGATTTCTTTAACATTCTGAGCAATGGGTTTCCATAGATAAGTGAGTTCAACTATTGTGTTATTCCAATATGCATATTGATATTATTTACTTAACTCTCCACAGCAACTCTTCTTGGCCAGAGTTATATATCTCGGTCTGAGAAGAAAAAAAGAAGAAATGAACGAAAGAGGCTTTCAACCCTGAAACAACCAACTGTGTGAGAAAAGAGGGAAGACAATAAGGAAATAGTGGGCAAGAGTAGTAGGAAAAAGAAACCAGGAGTGGGCTAATAGGGCAAGGTTCCTCACACACACATGGGACAAGAGGAAATTCCCAGATGGGCAACATCTGAATACAAAGGGCATAGAATAATAACTGATGTCTGTTAAAGTCTTCCCTCGTGCCAGACACTAGGAAGTGCTTTCTGTCTATCTTTAAGATAACAAAAGCCATATAAGGTATCTGGCTCTTATCCTGAGGATGAGAAACTTTAAACCCTTTGTTCAATATCACACAATTAGGACATGGTAGTGACCAGATTTGAACAAAAAGACCCTTCACCTAAGGATGGAAGGGAAAGAGTTTCAATGGTAGATTTCCAATGAAATTACTATAACAGGAGACTTGCTGATCGAGAATAATTACAACTACTTTGAGAAATGTTTGAGGACCTGTAAGTGCAGCATCTTCACTCAAATTTAGTGATAAGAACCCGAGCCCAAATAACCCTAACCTCCACCCTTGGAGTGGGGAAACCTTTTGTGTAGCAGGCGTTTCGAAAATGTATGATGCACACACGCCGGAGAACACATTAGCACTTAGACAATCTGAAAGGACCTGTTTTTATATCATTTGACTTTTCTTCTCTCCCCCTGTAATTACTTCATTTCAGCAAAATCACACTGTATTATGATTTAACAACCAGAACAGTCGCTTAAGCACTGATATTTTGCAAGCACCTTTCCAATGTTTCCACCAACAATCTGAGCTCAAAAGAGAGAGAGCAATGAAGGATCACTCGGGAGCCCACATGAAACCCACAGAAGAGCCCAGTGATCATTGTTGGTGCTTGAACCCTGACCCCAGCCACGGGCCGCCAATAGTCTATTAGGAAAAGTTGGGGTAAAATCATCATGGGACTGTCAAGTTGTGGTGGCACGCGCCTGTAATCCCAGTGCTTGGGAGACTGAGACAGGCGGATCGCAGGTTCGAGGACTGCCTCAGCAACTTAGCAAGGCCCTCAGCGACTTAGGGAGACCCTGTTTCCAAAAAAATAAATAAATAAAAAGGGCTGGGGGTGTAGCTTGGGAGTAGAATGTCCATGGGATCAATCCCCAGTAAAAGACACACACACACACACACACACACACACACTAAATAAATAAATAAATCATGGGACTAAGAGGAAAAGAGATTGGAGTATGTGCGTGAGTCTGCGTGTGTGTGTGTGTGTGTGTGTGTGTGTGTGTGTGTGTTACTGGGGATTGGACTCAGGGGCAGCATTCTACCTCTAAGCTACATCCACAGCCCTTTTTATTTATTTATTTATTTATTTTTATTTTGAGACAGGATCACGCTTGGTGATGGTGCGGGTCTCAAACCTGTGATCTTCCTGCCTCAGCCTTCCAAATACTGGGTTTACAGGCAAGGTAGGTGCCACTGTGCCTAGCTGAGATTGGAATTTTTATTTACTTATTTTTGTTGTACTTGGAATTAAACCTGAGGGCATTCTACTTCTACATTACACCCCCAGACCTTCTTATATTTTTTGTTTGGAAACAGGGTCTTGCTAGTTGCTAAGTCTTACTACATTGCTGACGTTGTCCTCACACCTGAGATCCCCTTGTCTCAGCCTCCCAAATACTGGGATTACATGCTTGCGCCACCACACCCGACTGAGATTGGAATTTTTATTTTTTATTTTTTATGTATTTATTATTTTTGCAGAACTGGGGATTGAACCCAGGGGCATTCTACCTCCAAGCGACACCCCCAGCCCTATTTTCTGTTCTTTATTTTGAAACAGGTTCTCACTAAGTTGCAGAGGGACTCACTAAGTAGCTGAGGCTGGCCGCAAACCTACGATCCTCCTATCTCAGCCTCCTGAGTACTGGGATTACAAATGTGCACCACCACACCTGGCTCTTTGGAATTTTTAAATCAGAGAAATTGACGTAGGGTGGGGATGTTCTAACTATATGTTGCAATCCTATCTACTCTTTCAAAATCCCCCCTTCCTCTTCTAGAGGTTATAAGTTATTTCCCCAGTCACCTCCAGATGAAGAGACAAAATGTATCCCAGAGCTCCAAGATGAAATGCAGAACCCTGATTGCTCCCATACTTTCTGCAGGTCTAAAATTCCAGCCTGCATTTCATTCCCATGCCATTCTTGTTAACTCCACACATGTGGAAATAATCAGACGTATCTAGTGGTCAATGAGCTTTTTCTTTATAAAATGCCTACCTACTACGAGTAGGCAGGGCTCTGAGTACAAATAGTGACTTGTACTTACAGAATTACAGACTTCAAGCCAGGCGTTGGGGCGCACACTTGAAATCCCAGTAGTTGGGAGGCTGAGACTGGAGGATCCGGGTTTGCAGCCAGCCTCAGCCACTTAGTGAGGTCTTCCCCAACTTAAACAGACCTTGTTTCAAAATAAAGAATAAAAATAAATAGGGCTGGGGGTATAGCTCGGGGGTAAAATGCCCCTGGGTTCAATCCCCAGTGCCGCAAAAAAAAAAAAAAATTACAGACTTTAGCCCTGGAAGAAATCTTAAAGACTACTACCAGGCTGTGTTGTGTTGATAAATAAGGGGGCTGGGGCCCAGATGGGGGTACAACCTGCCTAAGCTTCCAGGATAAAGCCTGGGCTTCCTGATCCCAAGCCCCTGTTGTTACAGCCATGTAGCCCTGGCCTGAAATCGTTTTGCATTTCATCCTGAGCAGTCTGGCCCCTTACTTCCTAATCAAAGGGATAATCAATCATCATTTGCAAGGCATTCATTTTGAGACATAGGAAATGAAATTCCCCATCGTGGTTACATTTTAATTTGCAGGGAACCACTGATTCGGGAAACAGAACTTCTTAAAGGTAAGGCCACCAAAACGTAGGCGGCATAAACCAATGCCATCCAAGCTCACTGTGAGTCTAGAGCGGCAGTCTGCACATTTCTCCTGCCAAGGGCTGGATGGTAAGTATTTTAGGCATGGCCAGCCACATCATAGCAGCTAGTCAGTTCTTCTCTTGTAGCAAGATAGCCATATGCAACACCAAAAGAATGGGCATATCTGTGTTCCAGTCAAACTTTATTGAAGAATACAGGAATCTGAATTTCATATGCTTTCCACATGACATAAAATCTTATATATTTTTATTTTGAAAATAAATGTTAAGATGTGAAAAACATTCTTAGCTCATGGCTATGCAAAAATAGGTAGTAAGTTGGGTTTTCCCTCATGCCATAGTTTGCTGGTGTATGAAGAGTCAGGTACTATGAGAAATGTAGCCATTTCTTGCTACGGTTTATACTATTGGCATATGCATATTTGGCAGTAAGAAGAATTCTAGCCGGTCATGGTGGTGCATGCTTGTAATCCCAGTACTTGGAAGGCTGAGACAGGAGGATCTGGGTTTGCGGCCAGCCTCAGCTACTTAGTGAGGCCCTCTGCAACTTAGTGAGACCCTGTTTCAAAATAAAGAATAAAAAATCGGGCTGGGGCTGTAGCTCGGAGGTAGAATGGCCCTGGGTTCAATCTCCAGTACTGCAAAAAAAAAAAAA